>VWYK01083144.1:0-28111 GCA_013399775.1 Semnornis frantzii | reverse complement strand
TTTTTTTTCCAGAAGGACATACAAAAGAGAAGGGAGCAAATAAAATTCTGAATTTAGATGAATTGTACTTTTTTGGTCACTTTTCTGTTATGTACTTGGAGAAAAGAAAATCACAAAAGGAGATGAGTTTCTCAACAGCAGCATTGATGGGGAAATGATAAAAATCAAAATCTCAAAATATAGGTGGTCCTGAATGACAAACACAAAGCATCTTTTTTTGTTTCTCCCAAATTCCATCCTTCCCTAGTAAGCCCAGTTTTCAGTTCACAATTTCACTTTCCAAACCAGAAAGATTCTTTTCTTTCAAATAAAGATTGTAAAACTAGATTTTTATTGAGGTAGCTGTTTTCATTACAGATAAGAAAGTGTTCATGTGTCTGTACAATGCAATGATAAAACTAGGTAGATTGGACTACATGATCCTTTCCAACCCCTACCATTCTGTGGTTCTGAGATTCTATGATGGACCTGCCCTGTATTATTAGGTCCAAAACTGAAGTCCAGAAATCCATGGTTGTTAGTTTTCAGCTGCTTCAGAAAGACAGAAAAAGACATGGAATTACTATTAAAATGTTGATGTCAGTAGACATTAGGGTTTGGCAAGCCATACTATAGATTCATGATAACTTTTCAATACCTGTTGTTATATGCAGTTCTGACTACCCAAATTCTAAAAAAAGAGCTTGGAGCTAGACAGGCACAGAAAGGACTTGTTGCAGTGACTAAAAAATGGCAAGCCCATCACTGCAAAGGCTTTTGTGAGAGTTTGATTTGTTTAACAGAGTCAAAGTAATGACCAAGGGGGGCAATTTATTGTCTAAGTGGGGAACACACAAGAGGAGAAGCCCTATAGCTAACAGACAGTGCTTACACAAGCACAAAGAGGTACAAGGCAGATAAGAATAAATTCAGACTGAAAAGCTGAGTATTTCACTCCTTTAGAGTAGGAAAGTGGGAACATCCTTCCAAGTCCCATACCCAGGTAACTGTTCCACTAGTCTGTTAAGAGGTTTATTTCATGTGAGTGCCCACAATAAAGGCTATATTAATTGACCCACAAAAGTCTATCCAAAGCTCCATTCCTAATGCATATCTTTTAGAAACCCATACAATAGCTACACAGGTAGCTCCCTTTTAAATTTTTTTAGTGTTTTCTAGTTAGGAAACTGCATTTTATTACATTGTTGAGATGTGTGCAGACACTGACTCATTGGAACCCACTGTTCCATTAGCTGCAAGAAGAATTTCTGGGCAGTGGACATCTTTTATTCCTGTGACTCCTGGCTACCGTGATCAAGTCACTGCTTTGCTGCCCATGCAGTGAAGATAGAAAACAGTTTAAATACTATCTTCTTTTTTGTATCAGTTGTGTGACTCTCCTTTAAGCTAATTTCTGTGAATATGGATACAAGACTTTAATCTTTCTGGCCTGCAGTGGCAAAAGAATTCTCAACTCCTGTTTGCTATTGTTGGGTATGCAGTGAAAGTTAATGTTGAGGCAATTACACTTTCTGGCTGCATAAATCTTTCTCTGTCTCACTGTCTTCCAGAACACAGTCTCCTGTCCAGTGAGCAGAACTTGTGTCAGTCTTCTACCTGGCTGCATTCAAAATAGATTAAATAAATAAAAGACATTTTTATACCTTTTTTGTTTAGCTGTGCAACAGGGAGAATGCTGAAATAATTACTTTCTCTCTTCGTTATGCACTTACTAGTGAATGATTATATCACTTTTTTATACAACTGTAACTTACCAGCAAAGATTTTATATTATCCTGTAGATAATATTACTGCTTAGTATTGTTACTATTAGTGCTTATTATTGGTACCCAGGGAGGTGGTTGGGGCTCCATCCCTGGAGACATGGCTCTGGGCAGCCTTGTCTAGTTGAGGATGCCCCTGCTTGCTGCAGAAGGGGTTGGACTAGATGAACTTTGATGATCCCTTCCAGTCTAGACCATTCCATGATTCTATTATTCCATTCAATCAACAATGAATTCCCAGTTCCTAACTGGACACCATAATTTCCAATACCTCAATATGTAGCTCAGTACTTTTTTAGGGATAAAAAATATTAAGGTCCGTCACTGAACCCAGCTTCTGTGCCATCCATGCTGTCCCCAGTCAGCTATATATAAAGGAAGTTTAAATCAAAATGTGTTACTAAAACAAATATTTTGGAAAAAATACATGCAGACCATTTTAACATAGCCCTCTTTCTCAGCTATACTTGTCATCCTGTCAAAAACAGATGAGCTTACTTGACAAGGCACCCATTCCAGTACAGCGTGGTGACTGGTATTAATGAGACTTCTGCTTCCAATTCATTGTTGGCAGAACTGTGAATTAGCCATTTTGTTATTCTGCCTGGGAGTAATGTTGCAGTAACTCATCTGTAGTTTCCTAGATCATTTCTTTTATGCTTTTTAAGTATTTAGAATCATAGAATGATAGAATGGTAAGGTTGGAAGGGACCTCAAGGATCATCTAGTTCCAATCCCCTGCCATAGGCAGGGACACCTCCCACTAGGACAGGNCTCTGATCATCTTTGTGGCCCTCCTCTGGACCCACTCCAACACTTCCATGTCCTCCCTGTGCTGGGAGCTCCAGAACTGCACACAGTACTCCAGATGGGGTCTGACAGAGCAGAGTAAAGGGGCAGAATCCCCTCCCTTGCCCTGCTGGCCACACTGCTCTTGATGCAGCCCAGCACTTGGTTGCTGTCTGGACTGCATGCACACACTGCAGGCTCATGTTGAGCTTTTCATCACCCCAGACCCCCAGGTCCTTTTCCTCAGGGCTGTTCTCCAGCCATTCACCACCCAGCCTGGATTTATGCTTGGGATTGTGCCTACCCAGGTGCAGGACCTTACACTTGGCCTTGCTGAATTTCATGAGGTTGGCTTGGGTCCAGCCTGTCCCAGTCCCTCTGGATGGATCCCTGCCCTCTAGCAAGTCAACTCTGCCACACAGCTTGGTGTCATCTGCAAACTTGCTGAGGGTGCACTCGATTCCTGTGTCCATGTCACTGACAAAGATGTTAAACAACACTGGTCCCAGCACTGACCCCTGAGGGACGCCACTTGTCACTGGTCTCCAGGTGGACATTGTGCCATTGATCACCACTCTCTGCTTAGTACACTGGCACTCTCATGTACTACACTGGCAGAACTCCAGTCTTTTGGAATTTCCTCATTTTCAATATTTCATAGTACACAAAGCAAACATAACCAGATGAAATCTGTGTTATCTACCAAGCTGCTAATTTTATGTTACTGGGTAACTTTCTTTGCCTGGCAAAACAGTAGCAAATACTGAACAATTGCTTACTGCAGTCATTGTTTAGATGTTAGCATATTTTATTATTACAAAAAAAAAAAAAAAAAAAGAAAAGAAAAAAAAAAGCAGAAATGTTGCTATATTTCATCTAAGACTCCATAAATGCTCACTTGTTGAACCTAAAATAAAATATATTTCACTCCTGAATATAAAAATCAAATATTCAGGGAGTAATCTGTCCCCTAGATTAAATGTGATATAAACGGCACAGGTAACCATAGAGAGACATATAAAGTGATGTATACTCATAACCATTCTTAGGTATAATTTTAATCTATAAGCATTCAATGTGTCTCTGAAATATTAATGTCTATGCAATAGTAGTATCTTTCTAGTACAGTGCTGTTCCTCCTCTCTTCATACCTCCAGTTTCATGAAACAAATTGTGATTATTAATAAAGGAACATATTCAACCCCTGCTGCTCTTCAGGTTCTTGGAGAACTCTAGAGGGACGTCTTTTCAATACAGTTTAGTGGTGCCTGGGGATATGGTTTAGGGGTGAACTTTGTAGAGTAGGGTCAGTGGTTGGACTTGATGATCCATGGGTTTTTTTCCAAACTGAATGATTCTATGATATAATTCTGTGATATTACAGCTGCTTTTAATCCACCACATTCTGTGTTCTTAATTTGAGACAATATATTTTCGGTATTTTTAGGTCATAAAACAGTGATATATTGTTATAATTTGTGTCTTGTAAACAGCATACAGGCCATCATTTTTAAACCAAAGAAGCTTGCTTTTTGTTAATGTGTGAACTAATGCATTGAGGAGCTGTGCTTATGAAACTTTATTATCTCTGAATGTATTTTGGTCAGAAACCTAAGTGTTAGATATTTAAACACCCTGCACCTCTCTGATGCTTACTCATTTAAGGGCAATTTATAGCAAAGTTCTTTTGTTGATAAGGCAGATCTGTTTTGGCATACCTCTGTTGCTTCCTTTTTAAAAAAGCATTTCTTCCTGTGTTCTTGTTTCACCAGGTGATTATCCAGCTCCTCGTGCTGTTCTAACTGGGCACGACCACGAAGTTGTCTGTGTGTCAGTCTGTGCAGAGCTGGGACTTGTTATTAGTGGTGCTAAAGGTCAGAAATGTTTTTATGAATTAAGTCTTAGCATTTTTAGAGCCTTTTTTAGTCGTACTTCTCATCTTTCCTCAAGCCACATTTACTTTGATTATCTAAAGTCTGCTTTACTAAGATGTACTGTAATTCTGAAGGCATCTGCAGCATCTTACTCTGAACATTCTTAATACCTGGATTTAAGAGGTTTAGACACAAATTAGGTTGATCTTTCCTTCGAACCTTCAGCCTCTGCTACTCTTTCTCCCAAATCTGGAAGAGTAATTGATAAAGATTATATAATTTATACAATAATTCATAATTATATCTACTGATGTTGAAGAAAGCTGTTGATAGAGACCTGTATTGAGGGTCAGCTCCAAGTTCTCCACCCTGATCTTAACTGAATGGTAGTTCAGTTGCTTGAAAACAAAGCAAGGTTATTTTGCTTGGGTTTGGACCTGTAGACAACATTCAACCCAGTATGATTTTTTGTAGTGGATTCCAAATAATGAGGAGTTTGCAGATTTCTTTTGTTAACCTTTTAAATCAATCTGTTCACACTTCCTCCCTGTTACTTATCCATGGATTCCAGAGTCTTCAGCCACTTTGATACAAATGTTCAAAATACCTTTCCAAACCTGCAGCAAGCTCCTGTGTAATTGGTAATCAACATAAATAAGGCACCCACTTCACTGAGTGCTTACTTCATCTTTCATGATTCTATTTCTGTTCCTTGTTCCCTTTCACTTCTTCCATCTACCTTCTCCTTTCCCCCTTAATACCTTTCTTCGCTCACTGCACTTTATTTCAGCTTTTCTTAATTTGATATGTTTGTTCTCTTTTCCTATTTGCCTCCCCCTCCTCTCTTTACTTTCTTTTGTGCTACATTATTTCCTTACTTACTTCCATCAGATGCCTCTTTTCAGGCCGATTCCTCAGTTCTGTCCTTCCCAGTCAGTTTCCAGTTTCTTAGCATGCATTTCATGGCAGGACTGTATTGCTTTGCTGTCCTGGTTCCATGCTGTCTGTGCTCCCTCTTGGGTGACTTGTGCCTTTGAAGCTGTCTGTGGCACTGTGGCAAGGTACATAGCTCTTGAGAACCTGCTGAGGCAGAGAGACAGCACATACAGGACTCCTCTGGGAAAGATTCTGTGCATCATGTTGATGTTTGCACGTTCTTACCTGATAAACCCCCAAAAATGCCATCAGTCTGTATGTCTTTACAATAGCATCCTAAACCAGAGTTTAATTCCACTGCAGTTGTATCCTATAGACCCAGTCAGGCTTGAGGTCTCTCTGCATAAGACTTTATGCAAACAGATACAGATCTGTAGCAGAGGGTTTGCAGATGAATGCATTGATGGTGTGATTCTGCCTGTGCACACCCAGTTCCTGTGTGAACTTTAGAGAAGTTAGAAGGGCTTAACGTGAGGTGGCTGGGCCTGACAATGTGAATGTGCTTTCAAGGTCATGAGCCAGTTGTATAAGGAAGAGGTTACTGTGCTGTCCAGGAGTATCCTGGAATTCATAAAAGAAAACACTTAGTATTTACTGTGACTCATTACATTTATCACAGAAGAGACTTTTTTTCATAGCAGGAATACAGATCTCACTTTCAAAAGAGCTTTGCTTTTAGATCTTGAAATGGAAATAGCACAAATTTGCATCTTAAAGTGTACATTGCAGATTTCATATCTGGTTTCTTCTTTCATCAGCAGTAATACAAAGACAGTAAAATCTCCTATTAAAATCTCTCTGGAGTAAATACAATTAGAGCATGGTCTCCTAAAAGCTCTTATAGTTCAGATATCATAGCAACTGTAGGTTGTCAGATGACTCCAATTATTAAAACAGTTCAGGACTGAAATCTACACATTTAACATCATCACTGGGAGAGAGGACCTACAGGAACTGCCATTGTCTATTGGAGATATATGCAGTGATACGATTATATGCCCTATGGGAATTGCTTCTACTAGTCACTGATAGAGCCCCATCTGTTTAATGTGAATGGGCAGGCCAAAGAGAGTTCATGTTGTTGGAGGAAAACAGTAAGACTGAGAGTTCTGAATGCTGGGAAAGAGGAAAGAATATTTTAGTAGATCAGTAGAAGCTTCTACCAGTTTAAGTGAATAATAAACTACCACCTTAGGACATGTTGTATATATTCTCTTAATATGCTAGCTCTTGTATTTCCCTTTCCTGTATATATTCTCTTAATATGCTAGCTGTTGTGTTTCCATTTCTTTTGCATATTTTAAACTCTTCATGAACATATTGTATTGTCTTATATCTGTGCAGAACTAATGTGATATAAACGTGTCGTGCACTGCTTTCTTGCACAGAGCGTGTAGTTTGTATAAGAAGCAGATATATGATGTCTTATGTTTTCATATACAGAAGGTCCTTGTCTGGTACACACAATTACTGGAGATTTGCTGAGAGCCCTGGAAGGAACAGAAAACTGCTTGTATCCTCGCTTAATTTCAGTATCTAGTGAAGGTCACTGCATCATCTACTATGAACGCGGACGGTTCAGCAATTTCAGCATTAATGGCAAACTCTTAGCTCAGATGGAGATCAATGATTCAACCAGGGTAAATCTAAATGCAAGCAAACGTTTGTTGTGTCTCACCTTTACTTATGAAAATGAATTTATTTGCAGTGTGCTTTAAAGGAAATCCCAAATGTAAGATTACCACCTCCTGCTTAAGTCACATTCAACCACAAGTCCTCTCATCTGTCTCCAGATGTGAAAATGCACTTAAGCTTTTCCAGAATAAATAAGAACAAACTGCTTATGATCCTACTCAATTCCTGGAATATTTGTTTGCAATTGTATTTCAGTGGGAAACATGTCTTTAAAACAAAATGCTCTGAAAAGAGTCCGTTCCCCTTTTATTAGCAAAGACATGAATTCCTGCCTTTGGGGCTCTGCTCTGTCACTAGCACTTGAAGCAGCATTAGGGATGCAGATCGCCGCACTGCTTTAGGTGTTAGTGATGGCACTGAGTATTGGAGGACAAATGGTGAAATGCTATGTGCTGAATTCAAATTGTGGCAGATTCACTTAAAGAGCTTTTTGATTATGCATCATGTTTCAAACCATGTAATTCTTTTATGTGTTGGTTTATCTTTTGATTGGGAAGAAAGAGGAATGGGAGCCTTTTTCTTCAGATTTAAATGAGCAGAGCAAAATAAATGCTTGTCTGGTGATTAATTTTTGCAAAATAGACCCACTCTCATGAAAGCTAACTGTATGCTTGGATTTTGTCTTTTTCTCCTGAAGGCCATCCTCCTGAGCAGTGATGGGCAAAACCTGGTGACAGGTGGAGACAATGGTGTAGTGGAAGTATGGCAGGCCTGTGACTTCAAGCAGCTCTATATTTACCCTGGCTGTGATGCTGGCATAAGAGCTATGGATCTGTCTCATGATCAGAGGTGAATTTGTTGTTAATATTTGTGCATAAATGGTAAAATTGCACAAAATATGCATCACCATGAATTTATGTCATGAAGTTGTTCATAGGATATAGTACAAAATCGTTACCCTAGAAATTCTACAATTACATGAAAAAAGGTTGTAGTGAGGTGGAGTCAACTTCTGCTAACTAGCAATATGACAAGAAGAAATGGTCAGGAGAGTTTTAGATTAGATATTAGGGAAAAATTCTTTACTGAGAGAGTGGTCAAGCACTAGAGCAGACTGCCCAGGGAAGTTCTGGAGTCACCATCCCTGCAGGTGCAGAAAAACACCTGTGTAGACATGGCACTTTGGGACACGGTTTAGTGGGCATTGTGGTGTTGGGTCGATAGTTGGGCTTGATGATCTTGGAGGTCTTTTCCAACCTTAACGATTCTGTGATTGTCATCATGTGAATTTATCTGACAGCATTTCATCCTTGAGTTTAGTGCAAGCACTAAACTTCAAGGTGGGTCTTACATCATTGACATCAGCAAGACAAAGACTCAGCAAGCAAAATATGAGTAAAATTGCATTAACTTAACAACGCAGGAATAGTCAGACAGGATCAGAGTGTGGCAGTACCTGCGACCCAATAGGGCTTAAAACTAATTACAGAAGTTTGCAGTACATTGGGAACCGCCTGGGGTTGCATCTCGACTATAATGTGTAATTTTATCAGTGGACCTATCTCCGAAGAGTAAGTGTGGTCCTTTCCTTTGACCTTTGTGAGCAATGGAAATGTACAGACCTACATTTATGCAGTCCCCACAATGACACTAAAATGATATAAGTAGTGATAAATATCTAACTCGATTTCAAACTCAGCTATCAGAGTTAGAGGATATGTGATAACTCAAAAAATCACCTCAACTATTGTCACCAAAACACTGTAAATATAGGCCTACATTTCAGTATGAAGCTTTTTAGACGTACCAAGGTGTTATCAGTTTATCACAAGGGACCAGGTCCATTGTCTTCACAGAGGCATCTTATTCCATCTGGAAAGCCCTAGGATATCCAGCTAATTCCAGCGGCACCACCAAGTGGATTCCATAGGCCCTGTGTCCCAGCTGCCAGCCAGCTGTCCCAAACACATCAGCCATCCTGATGCACCTCCAGTGGCATGAGGTGCCTAAAGTTAGGCAACTGGGTTCTAAAATACCTGATTGATTTTTTTTTTTTTGTCATAGGTACATAGGTATCTTCATGTGAACTGCAGAAATAAGCTCCTGTAAAAATCATGGTGATTTACTTTCTGTTGCCTGTGGAGTCTCAAAGACAATTAAGGTCACCCTAAAGTACATGCCAAGTGACATGTAGAGTGTTGGTCTCAGGCTGCAGAGACAGTACTACTGATTAAGGCCTAATTTGATTGCCTACCCATAACCAGTTAATACTGTTTGATATACCTCAGATGTCTGGGGGGGGGGGCATATATGACAAAGGACCTAGTGGAGCCTCACACGCTTCTGGAGAGCAAACTGTAGGAAAGACAGGATATGCAAGAGCATATCTCCATCACAAACTGAATCCCTCCTATGAGCTTAATCTTTAGACAGAAAGAGCCCCTTGGTTTTAGCTTTTTCAACTGTTTATGGTGAGCCATTGCTCGAGAAGGTGAAACAAGGTTAACTTGACCATCTATTCTATCTTTTTCAGAACTCTGATTACTGGCATGGCTTCTGGCAGCATCGTAGCTTTTAATATAGATTTTAACCGGTGGCATTATGAACACCAGAACAGATACTGAAACAGAATGAAGAACTGAAAGCCCAGGTAAAGCAGAGAGCACAAGTGCTGCAATGAAAGGTGTAGTCTCTGGTGGAAAACCACGTCTGCATTGACCTCTGTTGTACATTCCATTACACCCAGCAATAGCTGTACATTGTAGTCAGCAACCATTTTACTTTGTGTGTTTTTTCACAACTGAACACCAGCTGCTGAAAAGCAAGCTTGTATCATGTAAATTATATGAATTAGGAGATGTTTTGGTAATTATTTCATATATCTTTGTTTATTGAGAAAAGGTAGTAGGATGTGCCACAAGAGACTTTTGAAAATTCTGGGGAACCTTGTGTCCGGTTATTTCAACGTTTAGGCTTTGAACCTAACATGCATCCCATCTCCAGCCTCTTTTCAAGCTGAGATAAAAAAATACGTTTGATACTTTGTACATCAGATGCACATCTTAACTTTAAAGGGATACTTTTGTAAAAGTAAAACCTTGTATAAAAAACAAAACTGTTTCTTAATTTTATTGTGGAGCTACAACTTGCATGTACTTTAAACCTGATGTCTTGAAGGAACAGGCGCATTCTCACAATCAAACTGGAGATCTCCTGAGGGTACAGCTTGTGTTGAAGGGTTGAATTTGGGCGCAAACAGTAGTTTTGACATTTCCACCAACACATGTTTTTCACTTTTTGAATCTCAACTTTACCCCTCTTAAGTGGAGTTCTGCTCATGAAGCATTTGGATAAAAAGCCATCATATGCCATATTTATACTTTATACAATAGAAATTAAATCCCTCCCTTTTGAATTCAAAGAGTAGAGAGAAAGGGAGCAGAGAGAAAAGTTCAGTTTAGTGCTTTGCAATTCTTAACGACTCCCAATACAGACAAAGTGCTATATTTCTGAATTTATTAATATTTGGCATACAAACCACGGGCAAAAGAGCCCACAGTGATTTTTTTTTTTCCCCTTGTTTTTAGTCTGAGCAGCTTGGTTTATTTGACAGCCTTAGCTTCATTATCAAGGTGACTGAAATTATTCCTTTTGGTTCTTCTGAAAATCTCACCTGAAGCCACTCAGACCAAGGCACTTCATGTTTTACAATACCATAATGATAACTATTGGAATAATTTTCTGCACATTGTACTGGTCAAATTACACACCCAGGGGTATATACACTTTAATTCATGTTTCTTCTTTGTATATTTGGTGACTGTATTGTCATAGATGTACATATTGTGTCGGTAGGGCTATGAGGCATGTAACAGGAATGTAATTTTCTCAGAATTTACACTCACTTGCAGTCATTTATTTAAAAAGATAATGGATTCTTTGTATTGGCACTTTGCACCAGGAACATATCATTATTTATTGATGTGATTACTTATTTGTTATCCACCTTGTATTAGTAAGTTTAGCACTGAATTTCCCCCTCCATTGTTGTTTGTATTTATAAGATTCGGAAATCATTGGGGATCAGTGTAATGATTAAGTTATTCATCACCCGTCTGTAAGCAATATCTTGAGTTTGTAGCTTAGAATTGGGAGAGTATTGAACATCTGGAAGACAAGTTCATTTCATCTTGAGATCATGGTGAAATATTTTGGATATATAAATTCCTTAAGCTATTGTAACCATGTTTTATTGCAAAGATGTAAAATATGCCAGATGTGTGTGAGTTGGAAATCAAAAAGAAAAATAAAATATGCAAAGAATTCATTGATTGTTTCTTTATTTCAGTGGACTTTTCATCAGAACATTCACATTATCATTAGGAACAGACAATTATTTTAAGAAATACTCTCCTGTGTCCTGTTTATATTCCAAAAAACTATGCATGCCTGGGTGGTTGTATTTCCTGGGGTCTCAGGAAATAAAACAGAGGTTGCAGAGTGTGTTTGATTGTCACTACATGAAGAAAAGCTGCTACAGATACTTTGATCAGAAAAACTGTAAAATCAAAGCCTTTAAGGGATATTTAGTATCCTCGTAAACAGGCAATAATCTTGTTTAATAGACCTCAAATGAAGCAAAGATCTGATGGGAGCCATTTTGGATATCTCTCAATATCTGATAAGATGGAATTAATTTCAACTTATTTTGGGTGTTGAAAGTTAGATATCTCCACTCCCTACATAGCAGAACAAAATGCTAATTAACATTACTGAGTACATGAAGTCTCTCTGCATTATGTAAAGTACAATTTAGTCACAAAATACAAGGTTTTGCACCCAGGAAGACTTTTGAATGCAAAATTGGCCATGCGTTACAAAAAGAAAAATAAGTCTTCTGTACTGCATTCATAGATAGAGGTACCCAAACAAGTCAGACTCATCATAATAGCAGTAGTAGTAGTAATGATAATATGCCATCTCCATTACAGTTTAAATTATAAAAACAGTTTCCACAAAGGCACAGGACAAGGAGAATGTATTGACAGGCTGCTGTAGTCACACAGACCATCTTAAGGGAGTTTTTGTGGTGCAACACCACTGTTGCCTTTCACACTACATTTGATTTCTACTTTTTAAGGGAAAAAAAAACAAATGAGATAAAGTTATGATTGTCAGGATATTTAAACTCTGCTGTTGCTGTTATAGTTTGGTTGGTTTGTGGCTTTTACCTTAGTATAGACCCATCAGTCGAAGGATCTCTTACAGATTAAAAGATAATGCACACACATCTCCAGTTTATATCACAAGCCTTTTCCAAAGTTTCAACTACCCTTTTTGTGTCACACAGTAAAATTGGGATGACTCACCTTTTTTTTCTTTTTTCTCCATAGAAATGAGAGTTACTGGTTCCAGATAGTCTCTGCCTATGGAAGATGTAGCAGTTTTGACCAAACCAGTTAAATGTGATCAATTTCTTAGCTAAGGGAGATGCAGCACTAAGGATACAGCATGCAACCAAAATGAATACCTAGAATGAAAAAAAAACCACACAGTTACTGGCTGTGTTATTGCCAGTTAGTCCTAGGTTTAAGAATTGGAGTATGCCATATCAGGAGGATGATGCAACAGCTATTAGGATCTTTGTCCATATCCTACTACTGTTGCACACTTTCTGTACAAGCACAACAATAAAAGAAAGACTACTCCATTTTACCTCACGGAAAAACTAGTTAGACTCAATTTACTGGATAAAAAATGATTGAGTTGATAAAGAATCTTATGGATTGTGCTTGTAGAGCTAAAAATGCTGCCTGTGAACACCACTTGTGGTGAATGCTTGTTATAATACAGTACATCAACCCTGCTGACAAGAAAGCAGGATGTTTGAAGCAAGCCTTGTGCTGCCAGGAATAAAAGTGTTTGAAGCAGACGCAGGGAGTGAAAGGATGACTTCTGATAACAGCAAGAGACCCACCTCCTCATGGAAGATGTCTAGTACATATAAATATTTAATTTGAAGACTTCTAGCCAGAGTTTGTACTCACATTTTCCAAAGGTGGACTGGTTTTATTTAGGTTTTTGTGTGTGTGTGTTACTTGCAGACACTAAAAACGAATGCACTATAACACATTGGTGTTTAAAGACGGAAAGAGGTACTGGAAATTTGTATGTCTATGCAATACAGTGCAGTTTCTATCTCTAATCTCAGTTATTAGCTTTGCAACTTCTACAGTTGAGTTTCAAGATCTGCACCTGACAAGAAAAGTCTGAAGATTGCTTTTATGTAAAATTTATAAGCTGCAGCCAGATAATTAGTTTACAGAGCAGTTTATGTAGACCAAAATCTGCCAAACAGCTGCCTCAGTTTATGGATCCCTTTATGGTGATATCATGCCTAGACAGCATTACAGTTTTGCATCACTAGTTAGAAGTCCTCTCTCAATTGCACCCCATTCGCACAAACAAGGACCTGGGCAGCAAACATGGGAGCCTATGTGCAAAATTCAGAGCCTGGAGTGCTTTTTTATTCATGAAAGGATTGACTTTAGGGCTCTGTGTGCCTAAGGGTGCCGTTGTGCCAAGCTACCTTCAGCCTAGAATTCCTAACATGAAGCAGAGAATATGCTTTTATGTATAAAACTAGACAGGGAGGAAAAAAACCTGCTCTGGTGCCAGAAGATTACAGACAGCTAAAAGCTATCAGCACTAGTGGATTTGGCTTAAAAGTTTCATCTGTTTATACTTTGAAGAGACTTACTCTTGGCAGGATGCTGCAGTGACCAAGCCCTGTGGCAAAGCTAATCCTACTATCATAGCTGTGCAAATTTAAGAATGATGCATTTAGTTTCCCTCAGTGTGTACCAGAACTAGTGACTGCCAGAAAATGCAGCATAATAATTGAAAGGGGTCTCAGTCATGCTGTACAGCTATGCATATAAATCCAGTGCCCATGGCTGTTACATTAGGTTGTACAGAGCTATCAAACAGGAAATAAAATAGTGCCTGGTGACCAGTGTCTAGTAATAGAAAAAATAAACTGTTTCAGTAGTGTAAAGGGATGGGGCAAACTAATTAATGCGAGACGATATATAAAAATATTAACAGTTTATTAATATTAAATATTCAGAACTCGCATCACCCCCATCACCATTTAATAATAATATTAACAGGTTCTTGCAACCTTATGGAAACTATGTACAGGTTATAACAGGATCTGGAAATAGTTATTAATATATAACATTAATTAAACTCGATATAAACTGGAAGAGAAGGCTTTGCGGTCAGTATACCGCTTGCTCACTAGGTAAGCATAGGACATAAAGGAGCAACTTTCTGCTTAGGGCAGAAGGCAATTAATAATTACAAGAGGCTTTGGCATTTACCCACAAAATTATTATCTGACAGTACCCAAGGCGGGGTTACTGTCGGTAGCCGTCAGCGGCTTTAGAGTCTCCCCTGGGCTTCTGGGGAAGGAGGCAGACGATCTCTGACCTGTTCCTGGTTCTCTGGATGATATTCTCTCCAGGGCTTCCGTCTGGGCAGAAGGCTTTCAGGTACAGGCAGGACGTCTTCCAGTCACGCTGGCGGTGCAGGCCAAATGCGTGGCGGTATGGCGGTATCACAGGCACGGGTACGGCACACCGTGTAATGGTAAAGGGCTAAAGGCAAAGGCAAAAGGCGAAAGGCAGCGTGCTCTCTGCTGACCTCCCTTTTATCCAATACAGCCTGAGATCAATGCCCTTTGGACACTGGACAGCCAATGAAATGGCATTTAGCCAAGATTTGCCCATATTAGGTGGAACCATAGGCCTGCTCCATCCTTCTTCGGGAAGAACACGGGCCCTGCACAAGGCTGCCCTGTGCACCCTGTTTACCACAGGGTCTGGTCAGGTAAGGGACCCCAGACTCAGTGGCGCCAGGCCCTTTGTCCCTTTTCCCGCCGTTGCTCTCCCCCAAAACAGCAGGAGGAAAGCAGAAAAATATGTCTGGGCAAGCCAGGAAAGGTATAAACCCAATTTGGCTTGCCTAGGCCTACCACGACAAGTAGGAAGGCAGCAGGACTGGCAAAGGGCCAGGAGCTTGGAGAAAAGTTAGAGGGATGGATTTCCTCTGCAATAGAACACTCAGTCTTTTACTTCCAAATAGGCCCAAACAGATCATCCTGGGTCCTGTTCTGTAATGTTACTTCCCTCTCTCTTTCCTCTACTAAATCCTTCCAACCCCCTTGTTTTAATGTGCCATGAAGAGCAGACTGTAAGTTTTCTCTCTCCTGCAACCATGTCCCTCCTGTTATCCATCACATGCTCTCATTCCACCTTATTGCCAAGGAGAACTAAAGCAAATTCAGCATAAAGCACACATATGAAGCTCCAGAAGGCCCACACAAATCTCTTCAACAGGCTTCTTACTGTCCCAGTATGAGTTGCAGGAGGTAAAGCCCTGAAATGGAAAGGCTATCCTATCTTTCAGCTGTCTACTCGAGCAGAACCAGCAGTCATGTGGGAGTATTATTCTCCTACTAATTAACACAGGTCAGGGTCTTTCTCTGACTTGAGAGCAAGTGGCATGAGAGCCTCTAGCCATGCTGCCAGACTCCCTGGGACTCCCTCTAACCTATCCTAGTCCATGGACACTGCAGAGACTTGTTTAGAAGGTGACAAATTACAAGCGTGGCAGTTACACCATACAGATGAGCAAAGCACACTGCCCAAGCCTCTGCTTTTGATTGTTCAAGTTGCTGGATGTAGCCAAGGCACCTATAAGGAATTCCTTGGATTGCATTATCATCAGCACATCAGCCATATTGCACAGTCATGACAGATGAGTCTTGGGACCAAATAACAACTCCCTGGCACAAGTTTATGCACAAGACTACTCTGTCCTGTTTGAGTACTACATGCTAAGACTACAGCTTTCAGATCACAGACTACAGCTATTGCAGTGAGTTACATGAAAGGCACTCACCTGATTAAGACCATAGTGCCTTGTGATGTTCTCAGACATGTTCCTCTTGATGCTGCCTCATGTATATCTTTACATCAGGGAACACCAATACTGGCTGAAAAGAGATTCTGCTCACTCTATAGCCCTCATGAACTTTGTGCTCAGGGCTCCTCCTCAGTCATTACTTCATAAAGCTCATTGACACCAGCTCCAGCTCCATGAAAATGAATACCTTGGAGAGAGTTAATAGGCTACCATCACCATTGCTTCCTCTGTTGTCAGAGCCTCATTGCAGAGGCCTATGCCCCAACTTGAAAAGTCACTCAATAGTAAAAAGCTATCTTGTGGCAGATAAACCTGTCAGCCAGACACCTACTACAGCACTTAGAAATGTCAAGTGGGAAGGATTAACCTGGAACATAAAACTCTGGACATGTAATGAATGAATATGTGCAGAAACTGGCATATAGATAGCGTACTCATGTGCACCTCATTCCATGTAGGCTGGATTAATGTCCCAAGGGGTGCTGATCCTTCTTCATTGATGTATGATCTGGCCAGTACACTAGTCAGGAGTACCTTCCAAGTTCAATGGCAGTCCATATGAATGTGATGAGGCTAGGCACACACAAGCTAGAAAGATCAAAGTGTATGGTTTTCTGCAAAGTGCAATCTGTAAATTCATGGATAAAGGATAAATTTTGAAATGTACATAAAGATACAAATATGGGGGGAAAAAAATTGTTTGCCTGCAATTTTTCTTCAGGATGAGTTGTCTGTAGGGGTATTTTCAACCTATTGTTCAGCTTCCAAGTCTCTTCCTGCTTCTGATACCCCTTTTGCCACTGTGTGTTTGCCATGAAGAGGGAAGGGAGCACTGTACATTTCAAAGGCAAGTATGTGTGTGCAAGGCAGCTCAGTTATGGTTTTGCCTTTTTGCTACTTAAGGAATTTTCTAGCAAAAACCACACCAACACAAAGAAATCATTAAATCACAGGGTTTGATAGAGGAGGAAGGGAGCAGTGGAAATTCTAGTCACAGCATCTAGCAGGGCCTGGGCTCAGGGCAAAATTAAGAGCCAAAGCCCAAGTCCAGTTTTTGTATCTAAGTCAGAAAGAAAGAAGGCATCTCCACTGCCAATCCCAGAATAGTCTGCAGATGTGCATAGGAATAATACAGCCATTCACAAACCAGGGTCTGAAGGGTAAAGCACTTATATTTAGATTGCCACTACTTAAATTATACTCAAATCTTGTTTTAAGAATCTAATATCTATCTATATATGGTCTGTAGACAATCAAATTATGGAACTGCAACTTCTGGAAATGTCCATTTCTAGGCATTTAATGTGAATGTGCTTATAAGTGCATAAAGCCTGCAGTCCTTGAAGGCTGTTTTCTTTGCCAGACATTAATGGTTGCAGTAGTTTCTTTTAAGTAAATTTTTGGTAAAACACCCTCCTTGGTAATGCTTCTTTTCCACAATGCCTAGCCAAAAAGATGTCTGTGCTTTCCCTGAAAACTAACACTCAAATACAAACTATGCATGGTTCAAAAGATAAAAGACTAAGTCAGCATTTAATGTAACTGAAAAAGTCCCACTACTACAAGGCTTTTCCAAACAAATCCCAAATCAGTGAGCAATTAATGAACGCAGAAACAAATTGGTTTGGGGAATTCTGCCTTGGAAAAATGTGGGACAATCATTTGCTGTATCCTCTGCTGCTTTTAGCCTTTGGAAAGAGGTTTCTAATAGGAAAATGTTTCTGCAGAATTCCAGCAGAAATTAGATTTTGAGATACTGACATGGATGTGCCTGTTATTTCTTCATTAAAATACTGTGCAATACTAGTTAAATGCCCTTCATGAAACCATTGCCACTCCTTTTAACACATGAGTAATCTTATCAAAATTATATCAGGTCATAGAATGGTAAGGTTGGAAGGGACCACAAGGATCATCTAGTTCCAACCCCCTGCCATAGGCAGAGACACCTCCCACTAGTACAGCTCATTCAAGGCCTCCTCCAACCTGGCCTTGAACACCTCCAGGGATGGAGCAGCCACAACCTCCCTGGGCAACCTGTTCCAGTGCCTCACCACCCTCACTGCAAAGAACTTCTTCCTAGTATCCAGTCTAAATCTCCCTTCTGACAGTTTAAAACCATTGCCCCTCATCCTGTCATTACAAGACCTTGTAAACAGTCCCTCCCCAGCCTTCCTGTAGGTCCCCTTCAGATACTGGAAGGCTACTCTAAGGTCTCCTCGAAGCCTGCTCTTCTCAAGGCTGAAGAGCCTCAACTCTTGTAGCCTGTCCTCATAGGAGAGCTGCTCCAGCCCTCTGATCATCTTCGTGGCTCTCCTCTGGACCCTCTCCAACAGTTCCATGTCCTTCCTGTGCTGGGGGCTCCAGAACTGCACATAGGACTCCAGGTCTATTCTTCACAATTGTGAAGACTGTTCTTTACAATTTGTTTTGATAGCAAATTACCTCATTTTTCTTAATTCAGCACTGAACTCCTTATTAACTCCTGTTTTCCCTGGGATTCTGTAAAGATGACAGGTCTATCTTGATTTGTTTAAATGTTCTTTTTAATATATTTGCAAGAATTTTTTGGGGTGTTATCAGTTTGTAAAGAAAACCCAAAGCAAAATTCAATAGATGCCTCACCCGGGCCCTTGAAACTCTTTGAGGTTAAGTTGCAGAATACACTACCTCGAGACATCTTACATTAGCATAGTGTTTAATCTCAGACACGTGGAAATCAAGTAGTCCTTATTATTTAGTTTTTAGTTTTCACTGAGAGATGGGTAACTACTCATAGTGTCAAAAAAAAATATGGTATTTTCATCAAGAAGTCTGAGGACAGTATAGTGCCAGCTTACTGTCCTGCAGGTAACAGAATCATCAAATCATAGAATGGTAGGAACCTCTGAAGATAATAGAGTCCCAACTTCCATGCCATAGCAGGATCACATAGGGCGGTTCATGCAGAAATGAATCCAGACAGGTATTGAAAGTGGCTAGAGAAGCTTCCACAATTCTGGGCAGCCTGTTCCAGTGCTCTGTCACTCTTGCAGTAAAGAAGGGGGCCCCACCCCTGGAGATATTCAAGATGGGTCTTGATGGGGCTCTGGGCAACCTGGCCTAGTTGAGTATGTTCCTGCTGACTGCAGTGGGGGGGTTGGACTAGATGACCTTTGGCGGTGCCTCCCAGTTGGGACCTTTCTATGATTCTATGATTCTTTTGTTCTAGTCTTGTCTAGTCTAGTCTTCTCATTGTCCTTCTTGTCCTATTGTAGGACACCACTGAAGACTGGTCCTTTACATCCACCCTTCAGATATTTATAAACATTAATAAGATCCCTCTCAGTCTTTTCCAGAATAAACAGCCCCAGGTGTCTCAGCCTTTCATAAGACAGATGTTCCAGTCCCTTAATCATCCTCAGAGCCCTCCATTGGACACTCTCTAATATACCCCTGTCCCTCCTGAACTGTGGAGCCCAGAACTGGACACAATATTCCAGACAGTCTCACCAGAGGAGAGGGGGAATGGGAGAACTTTCCTTGACCTGCTGGCCACACTCTTCTTAATGCACCCCAAGGATACCATTGTCCTTCTTGGCCACAAGGGCACATTGCTGTCCCATGGATAATTTACTGTCCATGAGGACTTCAAGGTCCTTCTCCATGGAGCTGCTTTACAGCAGGTCAGCCCCTAATATGTACAAGGTGTTGTTCCTCCACAGGTGCAGGACTCTACAGTTATTCTTGTTGAACCTCATTAGGTTCCACTTTCATAGAATCATAGAATCAGTCAGGGTTGGAAGGGACAAGAAGGATCATCTAGTTCTAATATTCTAAATAGTATTTTGAGGGTACAAAGCAGCTACACAGCGCCTTCTCTGTCTTCTGACACAACACGTTTTGTTTCCATGGGTTTTATTGATAAGACCTGGAAAACAAAGGTTCCTAAAGACAAACCAAAGCTTTTTCTCCTCCACAAAGTTAGTGACTGAGTATACCAACTCCTGTCAATCTGCCATGTAGAGACATCCAGAGAAGCTACCTTCTGCTAGCAAACACAAAGATGACCTAGCTTCTCTGAGATGTCCCTCATTGTGACAGTGTGATGAAAGGGATTTAAAAAAAAAAAAAATCTGAGGAGGGATTACCTGCAGAGCCAAATGGTTCTTTTATTAAACCAAAGGCAAGAGGCTGGTTGAGAGAAGGCAATGGTTTATATCAGGCAGGCTGAAAGTTCAGAAAACATTGACAAACATCTTACAAGAACTGATTTCACATTTGTGTCCCAGACACAGCTTCCAGTCTGAAGCAAGGAGGAGGATTCTGGTTACTGACTCAGGCTCAGGCTCTGCACCTCACACATCAGGTCAAACCACCCTCCACACTGCCAATAATAATAGTGCTGCAGGGCCAAATTAGGTGCTCAGTTACACCTGTGCTCCCCAGGGCTGCAGATTAGAGTGGTGGTGATAGGGTGTAATCCCCGTGCAGTGGTAGGTCTCGGCGGCAGTCGCTGCCTGAACTCATTACATGATTATGTCGATGACGTGTGAGAGGCATCAGCTGCTCCCCGCTG
Organism: Semnornis frantzii; assembly: GCA_013399775.1. Classification (NCBI taxonomy): domain Eukaryota; kingdom Metazoa; phylum Chordata; class Aves; order Piciformes; family Ramphastidae; genus Semnornis; species Semnornis frantzii. Next base: position 7,565 of record VWYK01083144.1, on the reverse strand, counting down.
AGGTGCAGCATCAGCAGCCCTCCTGCCTGGTGACTGCAGCAATAAGGTTTAGAGCCAAAACACCTGAGCTCAATCAAATTACTTCAGTGACACCCTCTCTGCTCCTTCATTTCCATGTGATTATTAATCCGGAAGCTGTTTCAAGTCAACAGCCTGAGAGAGTAAGAGAAGAGGAGCTGAGGTTTCAAAACCCTCCACAAAGGGAGCCATATGCATGGTCAAGGCAGGAACAGAACAGTAATTCTGAGCACATGCTAGGGAAATTTAATATTAAAAGGTGTGTTCCTTGTGCATTCAACACTTCCTGAGGCTGGTGAGGAACAACAGCTACAGTCCACCTAATTCTTATTTTGGAGCTGGCTCACTCCCTTGCTGGACTAAAGGAGCTATGCGCATTATGGTACAGGCTAGCCTTTCAACCACGTATGATAATAAATAGTAAAAGCCAGTTTTCATGGCTTTACAGGGAAGGCATTATAATAAAAAAATTAAGGACTCATAGGAACATACTTAGAGGCTGGCTGAAAAATAAATGACTGGGTTGAAAGCCATGAGGATATAATAGCTGATCTTATAAATGTCACTGCAGATGAATGTACAGCAACATTTTAAACAGAAGGATTTTTACTCCAAAAAAGAGGACATCTTCCAGTGTCCTAAGTGCAAGTGATGATGTATACTGACTGGAGATCTTTTGCATATGTTTTGAGGTTGCGTACAGCAGTATATGATTGGCAACGAACACTAATAACCAAAAGTATGTGGTCCCTTTGCAGCCTGAAGTAAAACTAGTAATTTACAAGACTGCTTTGGGAGGCACTGTGATGTCCCCCTGTTTAACACTTTCTTCTCAGTGAACTTAAGAATAGTCCACCTTTAGTTTTTCAGTCTGAATTTGATCTCAATGTTTTGCAACATTTGGAGGTAAGAGACTTTATGCAGAACATGGATTTCCAAGTACACCTAATATGACATTAAATAATGAGATCCACTTAATGTGGTAATAAAGGCAGTAAACTTTTTCTGTAGTACAGTGGATCTCCTATTAGCACCACCAAAAAAATGTGACAAAATATTTTTACATAGAAAGTTGCTTCTGGGAAGACTATGTGGAACCTAAGAGGGATTTTATGGAAATACTCACTATTCCTGTTAAGACAACAGCTAAATAAGGATTGGAGTGAAACCAGCAAAAATACACAGCTCATTAGCAACTGCATTTTACCATTTATCATCGATTCATTGGTGTGCTATCTAGAATTCTTCTGACACTTAGGCCTAGGCATGTATGTGCAAACTATGTTTAAATGTGTGAAGTATGGCAGATGCAGGATCCTCAGTGTTCTGTGTTTCCCAACAGTGTTCAACCAACTTCAACAGCCAATTTTAGAACAAATCCACGGTTTTGCTGAAGCAAGTTTTAACTTCAAGCTTATTTTAAGCTCTGCCTTTCTTTCTATTTATATGTTTTGTGAAATCTTACCTATATTAGATACACCATATCTTAAGGTTATTGTTGGTTATAATATCTACTACTAGACATATTATATCTAATTGTACCTAAGAGACCTTAGAATCATAGAATGGTAAGGTTGGAAGGGACCACAAAGATCATCTAGTTCCAACCCCCTGCCATAGGCAGGGACACCTCCCACTAGTACAGCTCACTCAAGGCCTCCTCCAACCTGGCCTTGAACACCTCCAGGGAGGGAGCAGCCACCACCTCCCTGGGCAACCTGTTCCAGTGCCTCACCACCCTCACTGCAAACAACTTCTTCCTAACATCCAGTCTAAATCTCCCCTCTGCCAGTTTAAACCCATTGCCCCTCATCCTGTCATTGCAAGACCTTGTAAATAGTCCCTTCCCAGCCCTCCTATAGGCCCCCTTCAGATACTGGAAGGCTACTCTAAGGTCTCCTCAAAACCTTCTCTTCTCCAGGCTGAAGATCCCCAACTCTCTCAGTCTGTCCTCATAGGAGAGCTGCTCCAGCCCTTTGATCATTTTTGTGGCCCTCCTCTAGACCCACTCCAACACTTCCATGTCCTTCCTTTGCTGTTGGCTCCAGAACTGCACAGTACTCCAGATGGGGTCTGATGAGAGCAGAGTAAAGGGGCTTCAGAAACAAAATTAAACCCAACTAAAAACATATTTCTACTTGAGAAAGTCATCTAGATTTGGCAAGCCTCACGTACTATTGAGAATATCAGATCATGGTCTCTATTTTTAATGTACTTGTGTAATAATTATTATTTTGCTTATGCTTAAATGGTACAATCATAAACAACATCAATAAGTCTACCTTCACAACTGGCAGCTGACTAAGCGAATGCACTCTCATTAGTTTTATCATGAAAGCACAAAGATCACCAAATGCTGCAGATTTTTTGTAGAGCCATTTTGTGCAAGCGATGCACTGGGCAAGTAAGAGGAGAAACTTCATCAAAAAGATACTCAGCAAGGACTGTCAGACAGCAGACAGACAGATAGTTTAGCTCTGATTTCCAAAAGATATTTCCCTAGAAGGCTAGATGTGCCAATAGAACCTAGGCTGAGCAGTACTGACTCACTTCAGAAAGAAAACAAACACAGGGAGCAGGAATCACACAGGCTTCAGCAACCCTCTTTTCCTATGAGACGACTCACACAACACACATCCTGGCACAGCTTTCCGAAGCTTTGCTAAAGCACCATAGCATTCTCTTTTCAAAGCAGGGTAATCAAGTTGCCCTGCAGAAATCATACAAAACACTGCTGTTCACCACATTGTTCCCTGAAGTAGGAACATCCAGATAAATGGAATTGGAAGCAGCACCACCATCATCTGGATTACACAAGTGCCTCCTCTTCTTAACCAGTAAAGCCATATCTTGCTGACAAGCATCCTATTAGATCTGTCTTTCAAAGCCTTATCTAGGGAGACTGCTGTGAAATCAGGGAAGAAAATAAGAATGCAACTGTCATAACACCCTGGATGAATCACCTGAGTGAACTCTCTATCTTCAGAAACCAGTCACTGTAACTGCATAGTGGAGCTGGAGAGCCCATCCTCATGCTGGTTACAGCTGATAAGTAGAAAGTGACACTTGGTAATGTTAACCTAAATGCTTCTCAGAAAGTCCATATCTGAATTAAGGAAAGACTAGATGCATTCTTTGATTTAACTAACAAGTTCACTTTTCCTTATCTATCCACTACAAGAAAAAATCAATGTGTAATTGAGAATGCAGAGGCTAAAGGGACTCAAGACACTTACTACACAAGAGACTTAAGTGCAGTGCTGTTTACAGTAGGAAACTACACTTGTAGACAAGTTGTGAGAAAACAGTTTTTGAAATTTTGAAGTTCCTTTGTGCATTTAAAAAAAATTATTATCATAGAGATTTCACTCCAAAGAAGACTGACAGCTATTCAGATACATAAGGAAAACATTATGAATTGACTTTATCACTACTGTATGTAGGTTACAGTTATACACTGGCTTACAGGCCTGCTTAACTTCCAGAGAAACACACTTCATAGCAACATTTATCTGTATATCACACTTGACAATGAATTTGTCATACTTTTCTCTGTGTCTTCCAGTGGAGACAAGAACTAGTCTGAAGTCTCGCAAATTTCTCACAAAAGTCTGGTGTGACCGCTGAATTAAATACATGATTCATCAGCATTTGAAGTGTAACATCTTGTAGAGACATCTCCTGAAGACTGAGACTCAAAACTTACCAATTCCAGCCTAGTATGTCCCCAAATGAGCTGATTCCATTGAGGCAAGTCAACTAAGGAGCCTGTACATATGTCTGTGTCATTTAACTATTTACCAATATACAGCTGGGTTTTGAGTCTGTTGTTTGGGACATGCTCAGCACGGAAATGCACATGCTAAACTCATGATTTGTTTCACCCAGTGCTTCAGCTGTATAGGATCATGTATTCAAATCCATACATGTAAACCCAGAATATCTATATTGTCAGTGGAAAGATGCAAATAAACACTTGTGGAGGGAGAGTCATTTGAATTACTGGGGCACCTGGTTTACGTATCCAGGATACCTAATGAGACAAATCTTCCTGTTGCAACACTTATTTCTCCCCACTGGAAACAAACACACTCTGGGCTGACTCACACAGATGTAAATACCTCACATCTATAAACATTAAGGTATTTTAGACTGGTACTGGCCATCCAGCCCCTCCTTTCCATTTAGTCCAGACAAACCTGGACCCTCCCTGCTCTGCAGGTAGGGCTTCTTCTTCCATCTGCCAGCTAAAGTGAGTCATGAAGCAGATCATATTGGAGATATCTTCTTTCTCTTTTTTTATTCCTTGATGGCTTCATTCTTGTCTGGATCAGTTCACTGGATGGATTAAAGCTTAGCTATGCTATCCAAGGACCCCTCTCTGAGTTGTCTTGTAGTTGTCCCTGGAATAAGGGTGAAGGAAATAACATCTAGAGAAGTGGGAGGTGGAAGGGAGGAGAAAGATAAAAGACCCCAGGAGAGGGATGTGCTAAAAAAACTGACATGCTCTGCTGAGAGTAGGTTGTCCCTAGGGAGCACAACTTGAAGCCATAGCTTATGTATGAAGAAATACATCATGGAAGCATCTGCTGCAAATCAGGCAAATACAAGGAGAGTAGCTTTCCTGGTTGGATCTTGGTAGCAGTATTTTCAGCATGATTTCCTCTCTCCTGTGTTTCTAATTGTGGGTAACTGCTTTCTGTTAGCATGGTGTAAATAAGTGGATTTGCATTTTATTATATCCTATGATTTGAATTAAGGATGGCTTGATACAACCTGCTTACAACAAATAATTCCTTACACAGGATACCGAAGTTCTAAACCACAAGGTTTAACTGCCACACTCACCAAAGCCCTGCTTGAAGGTATTCTAAGAATAGCTCAGCACACCTCTACAAGCCAGACTAAGATCTGAGGACCAGGTGAAGAAGTGTCTCCCAGGTACCACTAATAGTCAGAAAAATTCCCCAGTGTTGTTAGTTGCATTTGAGGAGCATGCTTAAACCCAGAGATATGCCCTTAGTTTGTGCCATTGACTACAATACAAAACATTCATCTAAGAAAATATCTTTCCTAACAGACTGGAAATTACTGTGTCCACAGCAGGATTTTGCAAACTCGTCTTCTGGGGAAGGGAAACATAGGGGAGGGAAAAAAAAAGATCAGAATGTTCCCACAGGTCACTCTAAAGACAGAACACATATCAAACAACAGAAATTAAACTTACAGCATCATACCTTAGTGAGGTCAGAAAATAACATTTACATTCTGTATTTTGTGTCTGCATTTCAAATTTCATTGGCTAATAAAACATACAGCTCTAACTCTATCCTGTTTTCTGTTCCTCAACTATGAAACACAGATGCAGCAAACAGAAACAAAGCAGAATTGATTTGTTCAATAATTTAGTTAATCAGGATGAGTAATTAAAGTTCCCACAAAATGAAAATCATTGTACTGGGAGCACAACTTACAAACAGCACAAACACCTGCCTGAAATACTTGGAGAACCTCCACAGAAAAAAATTCCAAACCCCCCTTATGGGGGTGAGGGTAAAAAAACTAATTATTAAACCCATTTGATTTTAGTCCAACATTATCTGTGATATAGTTTTGTTAACAGGTGGGGGGATATCTACTGAACATATAACGGGTTTATCACTTCTCAAATGATACTGCTGCCAAATCTCTAAGGTTAGAGTCTTCGCTCAGCTATAGTACTGTAAAATCCATAATACCTGTATTGAAATTGATCATTTTTTTTTTTACTGATTTTAAAAAATGAAACTAAAAATCTCTACAATTGTTATAGCTGGGTTATCGTGCAGATGCTGTCTGTTACTTAGCAAGTGTTATCATCAAAGCAGAATGGTCTGGTGATAATATTCATTGGGAAGGACAATCTCCAGAATGGTTGTCAACCTTTGTTCTGAGCTAATGCTGATACGGAAGTGTGTAAATGACCAAATGAAATATATCACAATTTCTATGGTTGGTTTGAATTATACTACTGACATTTTATTACAGATATTGTGCTGGTCAGCTTAAAAAAATTTATATAGTGTTTGTTCTGGAATGGAGGTCATTTCTGTGGTTATAGATTAGTAGTGCAGCTTGGCTTTACCCACTCCCTGTTACCTCGGGCTACAGCCAGAGAACATTTTTTTTTTATATTGCCAACTTAGAATTTATAGGTGCACAGCTCACACCACCAGTTGCCAGAGGCACTCATAAACCCTTCTTCCTAGCACAAACTATCAATATATATACCCTGATCGGGAGCAGACACTGAAAGTAATGGCTCTTTGTTTCCCTCTGGCTGCAAAGTGCCATTGTTGGCCATGCAGGATTTGGATAAGATGACAGCAGTGATAGCTAGTGTGCTCTGAGGTGCCTCAGCAATTTTAACCTGCTGATATACAATACAATGAAATAGCCCTACTTGGAGTCATTCCACACACAAAAAAAAAAATCTGCCCAAGACTCATGTTTGGTCTGAATGGAACCAAAAGGACACAGAGTTCAGAAGGAGAATATGTCAATGTGAAGATCCTCCTTCTCCTCCTCTTCCTCCTCTGCTTAATCAGAGCATTACTGGAAAAGTGGAATGTCTTCTACAAATCACACATTTCCAGGAATGTGAGAAGTCTGAAGGAAACAACTTTTCAAATAGAGATGTTATCAAAGAGTTGTGTCTGTAAGGTGCTGATCTGAGATGCTAGGGAGTCCTTAATTCAAAGTAGTTTTCAAATGTCAAGATCAGTAGGAGGAAGACTGAACAGAGACTGACTCCTTGGTGGATACTGCTCACACACCCCTGCACACGTGTGGGCATGGCAAGAGCTCACCCTTGTGAAAATACTTGTCAAAAGTATTCAAAAGAGGTTTTCACTACATTTCAGCGGTAACAAAAAAACCTCTCTTAAATCACAGAGGTTATTACTAAAAAAATATTAATATACCTGTCCTTTACTCAAATACACCATGGAAAGACTTTTGCAACAGCAATGAGTTCAAGTAGCTTTCAAAATTTATGCTGTGTGGAGGGAAGATTTTTAATAAAGTCATAAAAGGAGAATGGATGCTAAGCATGACAATCGTGTTCAAGAACAAACCAGGTGAAAACCATATTCATCTGCCTCGGCCTACAATTGCTTCCTGTGCTCCTCCTGCCATAGGAACAGGACACTAAAGGCTCAGTTTTCACCATCTCCAAAGATTTGGCCAGAAACGTGGAACAGCTGAAAAATACTTGAGACTATATACTTTAGGAGATCATAAAACCAGTAGTAGAGTTTAAGGATGTTTTATATTTACGAGCTGCTGGAAGTTACTCACACATCCATGCAGTCAAAATCTCTTCCATGAAGTTGAACCACTCGAAGTATCTGCATCAACATTATCGCCAGGCATGGAAAAAAAGAATAAAAAATTAAAAAGTTGTGATGTACAACAGATGCCCCCCTGTGGTGGTTTAGCCTTGGTCCCCTTAAAAAACCATCAAGTTCTCCAGGAGGACAGAGCTTCACAGAACTTTGGAGGTTGGA
>VWYK01083143.1:0-13797 GCA_013399775.1 Semnornis frantzii | reverse complement strand
ACCTTACCATTCTAAGATATATAAGAAATTGTAGCAGGTCTCCAACTGGCAATAAAGCAAAAGCACATAACACAGTACATCTTTTCTTGCCATTAAAAGTGCCCATTCCTTCTGCATTCTCTGGACTGCCACATTACATTTTTTATTTTCTTCTTTGGAATGTAGTTTTTTTGTGTCTTACAGACTAAAAGAGAGGAAAGAAAAGAGGAACTCTCCCTGTCTCTACCAGTTGATAGTGTGGTGCCTCTTTGCTCTCAAAAAATGGCAGATAAGTTGGACCGAGTGAAGATGTAATGCAGACAACGCAGCAAAGACAGGAAATGTAACTCTGGGTTGGAAAAATGGAGCAACAATTAGAAGAAAGAAAAGTTTACCTCTAAATATCACATTAATGGGAGCAATAACCAGAATATCATGCAGCATTCTGTCCTTTTCCTTTTAGAAGAATAAAACACTAGAGAACCTACGTAACATTTAACTGAGAGCTGGGGAAAGATGTTATAGTGAGGGACCTAAGTTAAAACTGTTTAGCTTTTCAAAAGGAGACCAAGAAGGAGTTTGATTACAGCAAAGTTGTACCTTTTTGGGGAGAAAATGCCAATATTAAAGGCCTATTTAATCCAATGGGGAGTGACATAACAAGAACCAATGACTAGAAGCTGCAGCTAGATAAATTTAAATGAGAATTAATGCCTCTGCTTCTATCAGAGAGGGTGATTAACCTTTGAAACAAGCTACCAAAGGAAGTGCTAGATACTCCATTTATTGAAATTTCAGATAAAGACTGTGACTTTGTGGAAAATATCCTTTAGTCAAACACTTCAATGGAGTCCACATTCTAAGTTTTTCCTGTGACTTCCTTAAGGGGTGGAGTTGAATTCACTCCTTGAATGACAGCACTGCAGCCTGACGCACTGATATCTTCACTGTTACAAAACACCACCTCCCTCCAGAGTAAGAAAGGTTTTATACATGTGCTAGTTTGGGGCTAATTGGAATATTTTAATGGAGAAAACTATATTACAGGCTGTAAAAGGAAAACAATGGTGATGTCACTCACAGGCTTGCTGAGATGTTGTGATGGTTTGGGAGTTCTCCGCCCCCCCACACTTTGTAAAATGACCCAGACTAGAACTCAGCCAGCTGGAAGTTAAGGACTGAAGCTCTATTTACAGCTTAGCACAATATACAAGCAGAGATATACACTATATACAGGAATATTTACAGAAATATACAAGTTAAAGGGAATACAGAAACACAACTCCCCTCCCAGAAATCAGAGACCCCAAGAGGGGCTCCCAACCACCCTTCCACCTTCTCCCCACCCCTATACCTTACCCCAAGGTTTGCCTTATGCACAAGGTGAGTTTGGAGGATCNCGATTAGCTCAAACCAGCACAGATGTTTAAGAAAAGAACACAAAACATAGATAAGGCACTCTCTTGGAGAGCCTTGGGCTGTCTAGCTTCTGGCTTTCTCCTCTCTGTCAAGTAACCTCACTAACCACTTTCCTTCTAACTCCCTTGGCCGATCCCCCAAGATCCCGTTGCGAGTAAGGCAAACTGTGGGGCAAGGTGGAGGGGTGGGGAGAAGGCAGAAGAGCAGTTGGGAGCCCCTCCTGTGGTCGCTGATTTCTGGGAGGGGAGTTGTGTTTCTGTATTACCTTTAACTTGTATATCTCTGTAAATATTCCTGTATATAGTGTATATATCTGCTTGTATATTGTGCTGAGCTGTAAACAGAGCTTCAGTCCTTAACTTCCAGCTGGCTGAGTTGTAGCCTGGGTGATTTTACAAAGCATGGGGGGGCAGGGTACTCCCAAACCATCACAATAGATTGAAGAACCCAAGACTAAATTGCTCTTCCTTTCTCCCTCCACGTTGAAAGTATTTTCACTTGGAGGGGACACTGCCAGACTCTTAACAAACGTGTTCTTGGTGGATCCCACACCACTCTTCCATCACAGTCCCACACCTTACTAAAGGATCATTCAGCTCTCATTTACAGCAGTTGGAAAGCTACTCAGTGGTGTCAGCCAAGTAAGCTGCCCTGTTGCATAACTTTTCTATTCATGCCTCAAAAAGTGTGTCCTCTTCCACATGGGAGGAGCTGCCAGTGCTTCAGGAATAACGACAGAGTGATGGCAACTATCACACTGCTGCACCAGCTCACTCCTCCAACCTGCCACAAGACCCAGAGGGCCAGAGCAGCAGCTAAGTCTTATCTTTTAAAAAGTGTTTCTTTTAATAAGGTACAGAGGGTTTCAGTCTTGATTTAGCACCGTATCATATGGTGTGAAATTGTAATAAATTTATGCACATTTCTTCAAGGATGATTTGATTTTCTCTATTAGAAAAAGGTGGCATCTTAATTTAGGTGCAAATTATATTACATTGCCATCGTGCCATCAATGAGAATAAAGCCTCTGCACTTTATCAGGTAATGCATATGCAAACGAGGTACAAAAAAAAGTGACAGTCACCCCACTGGGAATTGCAGCACCTTTCCATCTAACCCATCCTGATCTTTTTACTTTTGTCTTTCAATGTTCCAGAGCACAGAAAAGCTTTTCCCCACTTCTTTCTTCTGCTCTTTGCCACCCTAGAGTCACCTTGTCCACACCTACAGAAGTTTGCTCTCTGAAAAGTTCATGTGAAGGAAAGAAACCTGTTGGATGACACAGTGTTGTCTGTCCTTGCAATCTGCTAGTTAGATTAGAACTCTAGTTCCCTCAGTCACTCTGCATTGTGCTCTAGACCCTTCACCAGCTTTGCTGCTCTTCTTTTGACATGCTCCAGTCTTTCTTGAACTGAAAGGCCCAAAAATTAACACAATACTCTAGATGTGGCCTCACCAGTAGAGAGTACAGAGGCATGATCACTTTTCTGGCTCTGTTAGTCATACTACTTTCTGATATTGGCCAGGATGCTGTTGGCCTTCTTGGTCACCTGAGCACACTGCTGGCTCACATTCAGATAGCTGTCAACCAGCACCCCCAGGTCATTCTCTGCATAGCAACTTTCCAGCCACTCTGCCTCAAATCTGTAGCATTGCATGGGGTTGTTGTGACCTAAGTGCAGCCCTGTTGAACTACTCATAAGAGTGTCTAGAGATAGGCCAAGAAGGAATGGTTTAAGCTGAGGTAGAGTAGCTTTAGACTAGATCTTAGGAAGAAATTCTTCAGTATCAGGGTGGTGAAATTCCAGAATAGGTTGCACAGGGTGGTTGTGGATGACCCCTTCCTGGAGGTGTTCAAGGTCAGGTTGGATAAGATCCTGAGAATCCAAGACTAACTGAGACGTGCCTGTGCCCAGGGCAGGGAGCAGATGATCTCTAAGGTCCCTTCCAACCTAACCCATCCTACAATTCTCAGATCACTGGCCTTGGCCCATTTACCCAGTCTGTCCAGATCTCTCTGTAGAACCTACCTACCCTTGAGCAGATGAAAACACCCTCCCAAGTCGATGTCCTCTGCAAACTTACTAAGGGTGCACTCGATTCCCTTGTTCAGATCATCAATAAAGAAGTTAAATAGAACTGGTCCCAACACTGAGCCCTGAGGAGTTTCTCTGATGACTGGCTGCCAACTGGATTTAACTCCATCAACACAACACTTTGGACCTGCTCGTTCAATTAATTTTATACCCAGTGAAAAGTAGAGTTGTTCAAGCCACAAGCAGCAGGAAACACTTTCAAAAGCTTTACTACAGTCTACAATGACAACATCCACAGTCTTTTCCCTCATCCACTACAGGAGTCACCTTGTCACAGAGAGATATCAGATTAGTCAAGCAGGACCTGCCTTTCATAAACCTGTGCTGACCGGTCTTGATCACCTAGCTGTCTTGTATGTGCAGTGTGATGGCACCCATTAAACATTTTCCCTATATGAACTATCAGAAAATACATGAAGTATATAAAAATATACATTCTGTCTGCTTGAGTACAAGACAGACCAGAAGCCAGTTTCTCAGATTTATGACTGTGCTACCAATGCAGTAAAAGAACCTTAAGACAGAATATACACCGGAAAAAAGCCACTCCCCCAGATTCCCTTAAACAACAACAGCAACAACAAGATGATCAGAGGGCTGCAGCAGCTCTGCTATGAGGACAGGCTACAAGAGTTGGGGCTCTGCAGCCTGGAGAAGAGAAGGCTTCAAAGAGACCTTAGAGTAGCCTTCCAGTATCTGAAGGGGGCCTACAAGAGGGCTGGGGAGGGACTATTGACAAGGTCTTGCAATGACAAGACAAGGGGCAATGGGTTTAAACTGGCAGAGGGGAGATTTAGACTAGATTTCAGGAGGAAGTTGTTTGCAGTGAGGGTGGTGAGACACTGGCACAGGTTGCCCGGGGAGGTTGTGGCTGCTCCCTCCCTGGAGGTGTTCAAGGCCAGGTTGGAGGAGGCCTTGAGTGACCTGTCCTAGTGGGAGGTGTCCCTGCCTATGGCAGGGGGTTGGAACTAGGTTCATCCTTGAGGTCCCTTCTAACCTTACCATTCTATGATTCCATGATTCTGTCTTCAAGTGCATCATTTAGAATGCTCCTCTCCTTTTTAAGTACAAAAAAACCCCACCAGGAACAAAACCCCTCATGATTTAGAGGAACCACCGATAAATAAATTGTAATTCGGCACTACAATTTTTAGGATGCATGGTTCTTTTATTAAAATCAGCCTCCCAGCACTAAAATGAGAAACCTCAGGAAATTAGACCTTTGTTTCTGCTGCACTGCAATGGCTCTGAAACGGCAGAGCGCTCGCTAATTTACAGAGCTGACACTGCCAATTCCACCAACTGATGACTACCTACAGGCTTTGCCGCTGGTTGGAAGCGGCGCTGAACTTTAGCCAGCGCAGGAGTCTGATTATGGAGGCAATCTCTTCTTGTCCTATTCATTATGCTGATAAAACAGCAGCTAGCACTTCACATTAGGCAGAACTCCTGCTTTAATTACAGGATTCTTACTAAAGCTTGTCTTTTGGTGACACTTTGGGAAATGTGGAGCCTGCACGTGTGATGTAAAAGCAACTAATTGACTCTGCAGCACTGCTGTTTGCACTAGATTATGGTTCCTGGTATTTTGGTGCACTGTATAAAGAAGGGCCTGCTGCTGGATGGTAATGCAAGCATAGAATTAGGTTCTTTCCTTTTATCAATTTCATATTTGTCGTGGGTTTAAAGAAAAATCGACAGAATAAAGTTCTCAAACGAATTGGAGAAAAAACACAGAATTGTATTTGGAGAGAATTTGCAGATAGAAATTACAAGGTAGATACAGAATACATAAGCGAGCCCCCTTGAATTTTCCCCCATCCCAAAACTAAATCTATCATCCCCAGTGCTCCAATCCTCCCCTCCATGCCTCTGCCATCCAAGAGGCCTAAGCACAGCCTCTGCAGGCCCTAACCAGGCCTATCCTTACATGTTTGTCCAATAATGTAGCTCCTGCCTGGCAGAAGGCTGGAGGGGGAGGAGAAGAGAGCGAACTGGCCTCGCCGTGAGCTTATGAAGAGATAGCAGAATTGTGGGATTGAATAACAATCTTCGAGTCCCAAGAGGACTTTCTTAACCCCATAATTCCCAACCTGGGACAATATTAAATAAACAAAAGTTTGATTTGAAGAATTATTTAGAAAAGTGGTTTTCTACAGACGGTGACAGATTAGTCAAATTTAAAAATGGAGTAAAATGTTTAGTTTAGTCAATAAATTATCACATGGCAGTCAGATTTGTGAACATTATTAAGTACAAACCTGGTAGGAATAAAAAGCAATTCCCAACTTGGAACAAGTGGTACCTGTGATGGTTTGGGAGTTACCCAACCCCACCATGCTATAAAAATCACCCAGACTAGACTCAGCCAGCTGGAAGTTAAGGACTGAAGCTCTGTTTACAGTTTAGCACAATATACAAGCAGAGATATACACAATAGACAGGAATATTTACAGAAATATACAAATTAAAGGGAATACAGAAACACTCCCAGAAATCAGAGTCCCCAGGAGGGGCTCCCAACCAGCCTTCCACCCCTCTACCTTACCCCAGGGTCTGCCTTACATGCAAGGTGAGTTTGGAGGATCAGCAAGGGGGGTTAGAAGCAGAGTGGTTAGTTTGGTTACACAGCGGAAGGCCAGAAGACACAGTAGCTCCCAGAGACAGAGGCTCTCTGTGTTATCTATGTTTGCATCCTTGTTTTTATACATCTCAGCAAGCCTATGAGTCAAGTAGACATCACCACTGATTTCTTTTCACAGTCTATAATCTATTTTTTAAAATTAAAATATCCCAATTACCCTCAAACCAGCACAGTACCTCACATGAGTGCTGATCTTCCCAGCTTTATTGCTGATTAGGAAAACAACACAGCATAGCATTGTACTGAGTCCTCTCATGTGCCACTGTCTTCCTGGAAGTCTTCAATGAAAAGTCATAGGCTATGAGACATTTTACAAAGACTTTAAAAATAACACTATTTCTGTTTTCTTTTCAGGCATCAACTGTTCTCAAGAATCAGTTCCAGTCTTCCTCACCAGGCCCTCAAGGGGCCATCTCATCTGTTTAGGACATCTGCAGATGCATCAACCAATAGCTAAAGAAATATCAAGAAACCAGCCCTTCAGGGTCATAAGTCATCTGACCTTTTCAGATGCCTAATTCTAGGACTGTAAAGTGTGTCCTAGAAGTATACATTTCTCTCCATAGAGAGTATAAGATCCCAGACAACTAACTCTGATGCGGACATCCACAGTTAGTCAGATGAATCCTAGCCTTAGTATCACTGCAGAGACTCTAGCCCAGCAACTTGGATGCACACTTCTCATACATAAAGGAATGGGTATTTTCAGGTATGAGCATAGACTTTTTCCTAGTTTCACTATTTCCAGTTTGTAATATTGGTAGTAAGTGATTTGCTACAGCAAAATACACTTCAAGGTCAGGAGGAACTTCCACATAACAGAGATACTGTTTCTGCTCTGCTGAGATGCCTTACAGCAAACAGGAATTGAGGTCCTTTACCCTTAGTAATCTCCTTATTGCCTTACACGCAGTACCATGTATCAGACCCAGGATAGCTCTGTTTGCACTACTCTAATTCTAAACTTGCTGATGGATTTATTTCAGCCACCATTTCCCACTCCAAGAGGGATCATGATTACCTTACCCAGTATTTCTAGTAGGAAGAACCAGTCTGATACAGAAAATTACCAAGCATACTTTCCATACATTAACAGTTCTCTTTCTAAAAGTGACTTGCTAGTCATAACTTAAATGCAGGTACTGACTGCCCTGATGTCAACAGCAACTCTCAGCACCAGACTACAAATAAATGAGGTCCGCTACAATCTTTCTGCGGAAGCGTGACCCAGGTCTGCCCAGCTGCCACCAGGAACAAAGCTGCAATTTTCCACAAAGCTTTGTGCAGAATGGCTTGTTTCCATAGGGACTATTAAGTGTCCATTAAAAACAAAATAAAGGAAAAAAAAACAACCCCAGATCTTTCATTTTTTGGCAAACTTTCCTTCACAAAAAGAATCAAAAGGTGAAAGACTATATACAGACTTAAGAGTAGCACATAACCTTCCCTTTACTAAGCAACCCCCCAACTTGTCCCATGCTTCAGTGGGCTCAGTGGTGGCTGCTGCATCACCAGCATGCTGGATCATCACTTGAATATGACTTGAATGGGAGCCAGCCAGCCATGGCAAGGATAAGACTCATGGGCACTAAACAGGATAAAAAAATAGAAGTCAATTTTGAGGTAATTATGTGTTGAGTGTCCTTCTTAACCTGCAGCTGTTGGGGGCATTCAGCACATATGGTTAAGACTGATGAAATCTTTGAAGTCACTGAAATTTATAAGGTTACCTTGGCAGGTCACCTGGCTTGAATGTTGGAGTTTGTTTTTTTTTTTCTTGCAAGTGCACAGAAACAGCTGAGAGCAAGACTACACTGTTTACTGACTGTAAATGGGGAGTGCAGTCGTGCTGCATCAGGAACTGCTCAAGGACCAAAACTGAATCAAAACTCCTCAAGTGCTCCAGGGCAAACGACTGAAGGAGAATGAAAAGAAAGACAGGAACAATTATCGTCTCCTTCAAAGCCCTGCACCACTGCCCTGGCTCTATCCACTCCTTTCTCCCAGCCTGAAAGGAGACAGAAGCATTTGTAAAGATGCTGCTTCCCCCTCCAGCTGCTTCATGCCTTGGACATAGGTAGCTCCTGCAGTGAGGAGGGAAACTCCTTGTGGCCCTCAGACTACTTTTTTTAGTTCAGTAAAGAATTTTGACCATTTTTTGGATGGGAAGTTTTGAGAAAGATCACTTTTCTTTCTTCCATTTGTTCAAAGAAACACATAGAAACGAAGGTATTCACTCTCAGACTCTTGACCACTTGCTGTTCCCCTCAGATTTCTGTCACACACCGCATGACACCAGGTGTGTGGCTTCAGCTAGAGCTGAAATGAGTATCTTTAATAAAGACACTATTACCTAAAACACAATTCAGTTAGGGTTCTTATTTCTAGCCAGCTCTTTGTGCTATGCCCACCATCACAGAGTTTAAAGAGAAGCCAGTCGCTGAAGAGCTGTCGAAATCCAGTAAGCCTTAGTGGCCTTGATGGTGCCAGAACTCCCTTCCCTTACTTACCAATCCCTTTTCTGCTCCCCTCTGACAACTGAGGGGCTTCAACCATGACCCTGCTCTATAAAGATCACTCACAAAATAGAAAATATGTCCTACAAACTCTTTTGCTTTTTCTTTTTGAGTAAGTTGTTAACACAGTGCCTGTTCTGTGCCTATAAACTGGTCTTATAAAGTAACCAACATGAGCTGCACTGAGTAAAGCATGAAGTGAGAAGTCATCTGACTTAGAGGACCTGAAATCATCTTCCCCAAAATGATGTGGCCTCTTTGCATTCATCACTCTGTAGGAAGGCTTCAGGGTTCAGCCCTATACAACACAAGTTCAGTGCTATTACAGAGTATTTCCATGCAAGTCATGGTGGAGTTGTGTCAGCAGTTTCAGAGAACTAATCATGGTAAGTGTGTTGCAAAGTTTCCTTACAGTTCCTTAACCAGTAAAAATGTAGAGCTGAGTGATTTATATGAGATGCAAGTTCTGGATGTACAGAGTTCATATTACAAGAAAGCAGTAGGACAACCTTACTGAGTCCTTGCCATTTCCTCATGATCCGGTACAAGAAGACATAAATAGATGTCCTCTTTGGAAACCTTACCCATTTTGCATTGAAATTAGTTGCAAATCCTTCATTTAGTACACTCACAAAGTACAATGGTGGAAACAGTGAATTAACAGCAGTCTGCAGTTAGAAAATCTGTCAAAGTACATAAAAAATATTAACTAAAAGCCACTATTATTGAAGGGGTTCAAGATAAAAGGAGACTATGCACATGCACAGCACTAATATTGAGGAGTACTTACAGAAGACTTAAACACAGTAATCTTTAGTGCAGTTGCTCATGTGGCATAGTTTCATGTTGTGACGCTTTGGGAGCTCCCTGCTCCCCCACACTTGTAAAATGACCCAGACANTACTAGAGAGCCCAAAACGCTGTGACACAGACTGCCTTATCTTTCTGTTTTGAGTACCTTTTCCAAACATCTCAGCAAGCCTATGAGTGAAGTAGACATCACCATTGTTTTCCTTCACAGCCTATAGTATAATTTTCTCTATTAAAATATTCCAATTAGCCCAAACCAGCACACATGTCATTGCAGACACTTAAATAGTAACATGCTGGTTAGATGATTGGTAAAAATAGGTGAGTAAAGTACAATTAAAGTGATAGGTATGCATACTGTAATCTCAACCATCTGTGTATTTTGACATAACATAGAACTTGAAAGAATTAAGAGAAGCTTTAAACATAGCAAGTGCAAAACTACCTATGTAGCTGTCCCTTTTGGAAAACCAGACTAATCTGTAGTCCTGATCCCTCTTGCAGTAGAGGAAGAACAAAAGGCAGCAATAATAGGCAAAGGCAGTCAAGCATCTCAGCCACCTGAAAGGTGGTAAAACAATCTCCAGCCTTAGAAGCTGAGACTGAGTTACTAATTCCACATAGAGAAAACTTTATGATAAGTGTAAGCAATCTGCATGGGATGAGTCACTAAGTATTAACCAGAAAGTGAATGGGAACTATCTTATGTTACTTCCCACGTAAATATTATTAGAAGCCACTCATTCCATACTGAGACTGTGGGAATTGATATGGATGAAATCTTGCTGCCTCTGTTCCACAGAGACAGATGACTGATATGGAGGACAAAGAGCAGTTTGTGAGCAATGGACCAAGGCAATACAAAGGCACTCAATTAGGGAGGACTTGTTCCTTATCACCCTAGTGTTTGCTTTAACATGGCTCTAGCCTTGCAGAGAGCAATGTTAGCTATCTCTTAGATTGAGGGAGGACACTTTGTGTTTATGCCAATTACAACTACAAATAAAGCTGTCTATTGTTTTCCCATCTGCGTGCTCCGTTGGGCCAGCCCCCTGCTGGCCCATTTGCCATGCTGGCATCTTTCAGAAGGGATTATCTGTTGTTTACACACTCCGCTATGTACATAAACCGCTGTCTTGGGCAATAAAATTGATGCTGCACACACTAAGACACGGGGTCTGTGACTTCAATGCCTCAAGTTACAAATTCCACATAAGGAAAACTTTCTAAGTGTAGGTAATCTGCACAGGATAATGAGTCACTGAGCATTAACCAGAAAGTGAATGGGAATCATCGTATGATACTTTTGTCCTGGAAGGGCAGAAATCCTCCAGATTGGTTTTGGTCACTGCTCTCCTCCTCCTGTGTCAGGGTCCGAAAGTGGAGTTGATGAGCAGATTAAACTGCCCTGAGGGCTATCAGCCAGCACCACGTGTCATGTATCTTGTGCAGCCCCTCCACATGCCGGTGTAGTCACAGGAGGCACCGAACTTTGAATTCATCAGCCAAAACAAGTGATGCATGTGCCTGATCACCAGTTCGATTTTCAAAAGGTGTATTCAATGGGGGAACGATTTGAAATGTGCCTTTCCCACCGCATCTCTCCAGCCTGCCAAGCCACATTAGCAGATCATTTAACTGGGTCCCTGCCCGCACAAAGCATTGTTCACAGGGGACGTGTGTTTGCAGCTTGCAGCAACTCAGTTCTTCTCCCCTCTGCCAGGAATATATTTTGTATTTTTACCCTCGGGATCATATTTTTTTTTTTTTTTGAAGAGCCTTTGTACAGGAAACTTACTCAGGGAATCAACATTTTGTGAGTACACATGTTATAAGAGCTAATGCCAAGGCTCCATAAGCATAGTTTTCCTGGTTTTGCATTCCGGTTTTCCAAGTTCTGATTGTTTAAACTGCTTAATTCTGTCTTTATAAACACCTTGTGTGCAACTACTTACTGTTGACTGAAAATCCAAACAAATCTTACAGGATTTTCCTGAGTTTTGATTATTAATAAACAATATGTGTTAATCGTTCACGCAATATTCTTAATTAATGTTAGATATTTTGTAACAACTTCCCATGTAAATATTATTGGGAAACACTCATTCCATACCCAGACTATCAAGAAAGCAGTAATTCTGAAAAGGAAGGTGGATTCCAGATGTATAAACTCACTGATGGAGGTTAACTACTCTGTTTATCCTGCTGGAGAGAGCTTTATTGTAGGTCTGTACTCTCAGAAAGAAGAGGACTGAAAGCCACTACTTGAAACAAAGGCACATAGTGGCTTCCAAAAAAACTTTCCAAGGTAAAGCTCTTTTAAAGCACTTTCTTCCACAAGAGCTTGAATCATTGAATCAGTCAGGGTTGGAAGGGACCACAAGGATCATCTGCTTCCAACCCCCTGCCATGGGCAGGGACACCCTACCTTAGATCGGGCTGGCTAAAGCCTCATCCAACCTGGCCTTAAACACTTCCAGGGATGGGGCCTCTACACAAGAATAGTGATGATATTCACCAGCCATATGCCTTAAAGCCACATCCTGGTACACAATGAGATACAAATCAGACTGCACAATACAAATAGTCCATCTGGGGCTATGGGAAATTGAGAGCAGAGTACTGTCTACTGATGTTTTGTCACTACTGCATATGACTACAAGTATTCAAAAATTCAAAAAACTCTAGAGGTAAGTGTTCTGGTTTAGAGCTTCCCAGAGATCCAAAGCCCCCAGAACAAAATTAAAATAGAGGATGCCTCCCCTCTTCCCCCCTTCAATAAAAAATGTATTAGGTAGAAAGAGTAAGAAAGGGTGAAACACCCAAAGAAAACAGCGTAGCACCAATTTTGGAAGTCAAAAAAATCCCAAACTTTAACAATAAATAAAGAGTATTTAAGGTAAGGGAATTTACAGAGGTGTAAGAGAAGGAAAAACAGATACAAAAGTATATACAGAACCAGACTGATGACAATGCATTGCCTGGATGGAGGTGGATGCAGGAGGTAGCTGGTCAGCCACACGGTTAGCTGGCCACGTGGCCAAGCTGTAGCAGTGAGGGTGTCACTCCTAGGTGAGGCAAGCAGCAGAGAAAGAAAGAGCAGGAAGCTTGTTTGCCTCTTATAGGGTTGCAGACAGGAAGTGTGAGTGGGGTAACCTTTTACCTGGAGGGACGTCCTACCAGGAGGGGCCNCAGGAGGGGCCAGGAGCACCTGGGGTCAGGTTCCAGACCACACCTACCAGGAGGAATCAGGAGCACCTGGGGTCAGGTTCCAAACCACACCTACCAGGAGGGGCCAGGAGCACCTGGGGTCAGTATCCAAACCACACCTACCAGGAGGGGCCAGGAGCACCTGGGGTCAGGTTCCAGACCACACCTATCAGGAGGGGCCAGGAGCACCTGGGGTCAGGTTCCAAACCACACCTACCAGGAGGGGCCAGGAGCACCTGGGGTCAGGTTCCAGACCACACCTATCAGGAGGGGCCAGGAGCACCTGGGGTCAGGTTCCAAACCACACCTACCAGGAGGAATCAGGAGCACCTGGGGTCAGGTTCCAGACCACCTTGCAGCCCCCTAGAGGCTTTACCTGTAACAACAAGCTTAATTCAGGAAAAATTAAAGATTCCCTAACTCAAATGTTACAAATAATTACGAGGGACCTGCTCCAGTACCTAAAGCTAGTACAGGTCTCCTGACTGGAGGAGATAGTAGACAGTCTTGTTGCTCCAAATTCTGTGAATGGATTTGAGATTTATGTTGCTATGACTTGCTGGCCCAAAAGATGGGAAGAAAAGGAGCCTTTCCTACACTGCAACCTTACAATATTGTGAAATGCCTTACAGTATGTCTGATTTTGGAGGTGAGGATCTGAGCTGAACCAAAGAGCCCTCTCTGCTCCTCTGAGTGGCTGTGGCTGAGAGCAAAAACATGTCTATGGAGAGAAGAAGTTAACATGGGTAGGTTAGCAATGAGTGGTCTTCCTCTAAAAAAAACAAACTATTTTTTAAGTGACAGAAGATTGGAGAATTTTTCTCGAGTCAGTCTGGAAACTGGAGGGAGCTGAGCATTTACCAGGAAATCTTGCTGGAGAAGGGAGAAGATGACATTACCAGTGAGTACTGCAGCAGGTTTGGAAGTAGCCAGTGTGGCAGGGCACACCCAAGTCCCTGGGCCACTGGAGGTTTGAATGGGGTGCAAAACTGTTCTGCTCTCCCCCCCACCTCTAGTTCCAGGGGTTTGGAATGTGAAAGAAGTAGGTGCCAAGGACCTTACCCCACCCCTGCAGGCTTGAACGGGGTGGGAGAGGGGGGAAGCAAATCGCCCCAGCATATAT
>VWYK01083136.1:3318-23901 GCA_013399775.1 Semnornis frantzii | reverse complement strand
TTACCATTCTATGATTCTCTATACATGAGCTACCCCTCAGCATTAAGCAGACACTGGAAGCTGTGCAGGTTCCCTTCTCAGACACTGGAAGTTTTGCTCTGGGTCAAAGTTTTCACAAGCTGCAGGACTCAGCAGCTGTAGTAGGTCTGCAGATACACTCCAAACCTCTTTGGAACTGCTGGAATTAGAGTAACTGCTGAAACGAGAAACAGTAGCCCTGCTGGCTGCCCACACACAGCTCTGTTCTACTAAGTGCCGAGGATGCTTTGGGGCATATCAAAAATAAATGGCAGTGAGGAGGTAGAAAGCCAAGCCTCTGGGACTTCCAGCAGAACTGCAATGCAAATAGACTCCACCGAAGTCTTTCACAACCCCCCCAGGGTTATCTCCACCCCATTGTTTCCAGTCAACAATTTATAAACTTGGATTTGCTGATTATCCTTGTCGGGACAATAGACTCCAGCTGCTAATGCTTTCTGCAGTGTCAGACTTTGACAGGTGATTAACAGACTGAACTAACTAATTTCACCTTTACACAGGGACTGCAGTAAGTTTGTTTTCAAAGGTTTAATTTTCTTCTATCAGTTCTAACTCTGTGCAGTTCCACTGGCTTGGCTGAAGCTGAATACCATTTGTTCTGGTACAGGTGAGAAAAGCAAATTAGGACCAAAGGATTCAAGATGCATGCAAAAAAAGAGCCTTCAAAAGCCCTGAGCAGGTTGAGCTTCAGATAAAATCCTCCTGAATGGTAGGGGAAAGGAGATAATATGTCAGGCATTGTCCCTGTGGTCCGTCCTTCCTCTCTTCTATACCTCACACACAGACACACAAATCATTTAATATTTTCAATAACACAGATATATTTCACCATTGATATTCGAGGACTGGACTTGGCTGACAAATTGTGGCTTTGAAAAATTATCATTTCCCTCTCCTTTTAGCTCTGTGATATTATTGCTTTCAAGTCTCAAATTGTCTATAATGGGCAATCAATAAATAATTTATGGATTACATGAACCACATGAAACTCTTAGTGTATGTATAAGTGCATGTGGAGGGGGTTTGGCACTAGAAGGGAGCACTAAGCACACCTTTAGTTTGAGGAAGAGGAGGCTGAGGGCAGACCTCATGGCTGTCTACAGCTACCTGAAGGGAAAGTCTGCTGCTGAGCTCTGCTCGCAGGTAACTGGAGACAGAACAAGGGGGAATGGCCTCAAGCTGAGGCTCAGGAGGTTTAGATTGGACATTAGGAAAAAGTTTTTCACGGAGAGAGTGATCAGGGACTGGAATGAGCTGCCCAGGGAGGGGGTGGAGTCACCCACCCTGGATGTGTTTAAGGGAGGTTTGGATGTGGTGCTTGGGGAGATGGTTTAAGGTGAATCTTGTGGAGTCGGGTTCTAGGTTGGACTTGGTGATCCTGAGGGGCTTTGCCAGCCTGGGTGTTGATAGATTCTGTGAAAACCACAGGATCACAGAACGTTAGGGGATGGAAGGGATCTTTGAGTCCAATCCCCCTGCCAGAGCACAGGAACACATCCAGACAGGGCTTGAAGGTCTACAGAGAAGGACACTCCACAACCACTCTGGGGAGCCTGTTCCAGTACTCTGTGACGCTTACAGTAAAGAAGTTCTGCCTCATGTTGAGGTGGAGCCTCCTGTGCTGCAGTTTAAGTCCATTGAGATACTGGTGAGGTATGCTCAAGACATTCAAACCCCCTGGTCAGGTCACAGTGATTTCTTTCCATTCAGGAGACTGTGGTGATATTCTAGAGGAGAGCTGAACACATGGACAGAACTTCTTTGAGGAACATTTTCTTGGCAGCTATGTACATGAAAGGCATTTTCTGAGGAAAAAAAAGTTGTAGCCACAGCCCAGCAAAGCAAACTCACTAATTAACTGCAGTCTGCACCACTTGCACTTAGCTACGTGCACTGGCTGACAAGACTGCATTCAGTGCTGCTTTGCAAACAAATTTCAATATTCAGTGCACAGCTTCTGGGAAAGAGGCCATCCTTCTCCAGGCTGGAGCTTTGGGATGTAACATTTACTAGAGACTTACGCTTCTCGCTCCTGGCTTCATGACACCAGGAGAGTTAGCAGCATTTGGAATGCTCTGTGTGTGTGTGCACAGCAGGGATGGGGAAGGGGAAAAACTATCATAAGGGACGTAGCTGAGGGAGCAATGGCAAGAGATGCCTGTGCAGTATTGGTTGGCCACCTGGAGAAACAAATTCTCTTTTGTGGCAAACGGAGAGGTTTTAAGATCTCTCCATGCTCTGTGTAAGAATGAAAATGCTTTGTATTTGAAATCTCCAAATGCAAATAAAAGCAAAGACTATCCCCACTTGGAGTATCTAATAGCCAGCCTCAATCTTCCAGTCTTTGTCTGCCTCTACCACTTGGCCATTCCTTTTCTGCCAGGCTCTGCTGATCCAAGCCCCTTTCTCTTTTTTCCTACACTCCTGACAAATGATGCTTTATGTTTTGTTGCCCACTCACCCTGAGGTGTAGCTGCACTTACTGTGAAAGCAAAGCATCAAAAGCTTTTCATACAATCATAATACAAACAAAATGTCAGGGGCTGAAGGGACCTCCGAAGTTCATCTGGCCCAGCCCCCTGCCAGAGCAGGATCACCCAGAGCAGATCACACAGGAATGCATCCAGATGGCTCTTGAATATCTCCAGACAAGGAGACTCCACAAGCCCCTGGGCAGCCTGTTCCAGGGCTCTGGCACCCTCACAGGGAAAAAATTCTTCCTCAGGTTCACATGGAAGCTCCTATGCTTCAACTTCCACCCATTGCCCCTAGTGCTGTCACTGGGCATCACCCAGCAGAGGCTGGCTCCAGCCTCCTGGCACTCACTCCTTACACATCTATAAACACTAATGAGGTCACCTCTTAGTCTCTTTCTCCCCAAGCTCCAAGCCCCAGCTCCCTCAGGCTCTCCTCATAGGGAAGATGTTCCACTGCCTTCATCACTGCTGTTGGAAGGTTTGTTGTGAACTCTTGGAGATGACTGGTGCTAGCTTTATGCTGCACTGAAGGTTCATGCACAGAAGGGTAGTCGTTCAGGCAAATAAATGTGATTTTTTTCCCCTCTTAAAACACAGCTCCTCAACCTGCAAACCGCTGAGAATACCAGCTCTGTTTGGTTAGGAAGCATCAAACAGTTGTATGTGAAAGACAGAAAGGAAGACCAAAGCTGTTAGGTATCACAGAATGTCAGGGGCTGGAAGGGACCTCGAAAGATCCTCTAGTGCAAGCCCCCAGCCAGAGCAGCATCACCCAGAGCAGAGTAAGGCAGAGTCAGGCTGAGGCAGACACATTTCTGTAGAGCTCTCATCTTATTAGTGAATGAAGAGTGCTCATCCCCAGGGTCTGCCACAGCTTCCATCTCTGGAGAGGGAACAGAAATCATTTACAGACTGGGCAGGACCAAGTCTCCAGGAACTTTCCATGGCTGACCAAAAGTCCTCACTTTGCAGCTCCTAGTTCATGGTACTCGTTGTGACTCCGCTTATGCCTGTGCCCTCTGCAGGCATGCCCCAGCTGCTTCACACTAGCTGGGACTGAATTCATGCCTCCTAACAACATTCGTGGAGTATGCTATGATGCTGCAAGGTACTCCAAGTGATAAATGAAGTGATCCTCACAGTGTATAAACTTCAAGATGCTACCTTGGCTGTCTATAAATGTTAGGTACCATTATACGCTCCTCTAGGCCCTGGAGACCATTTCTGCTCTTTAGTGTCTAACATAATTTGACTCTAATTTCCTCTACAGAAGGGATTAAACTGGAAGCACCTCCTACCTCCACCTTTTACACCTCTCAGAAGCATTTGATGTATTAGTTAATTTATTCTGTCTCATAATGAATCATTTTCTCTCTCATTGTAAAAACGTACAATGTCATTTGCAATGCCCATGTTCATTTTACCATCAGTAGAGTAAGTGACATTTCCTGTAATTAAGTAGAAATATTACATTAAACAATTAAGATAAGCACATAACACAAGTGAGAAGTGAGACAGAACTAATTTGCTGTGAACATGCCAGAGCCCACTAAGGTGTTAACTTTGGTAACCCCACTTGAAGCTGCACAACAGGGCAAAGAAACAGAATTAACTGACCTTACCTGTAACTTCGGAACTTTAGGTCTCCACCTTTAACCAGCTTTTAAAAAGCCACACTGCACCCAGTTCTGCTGTCCCCAGCATAAGAAGGGCACAGAGCTGCTGGAGTGAGCCCAGAGGATGCCACAAAGATGATGCCAGGGCTGGAGCAGCTTTGCTGTGAGCACAGGCTGAGGGAGCTGGGGGTGGGCAGCCTGGAGAAGGGAAGACTCCAGGGGGACCTTAGAGCTCCTGCCAATAGCTGAAGAGATCCTGCAGGAAGGCTGCAGAGGGACTTTGCTGAGGGTGTCTGGCAATACTTTTTGTCTTCCTGGTTATACTGGTTATCAGAGAAAAGGGACATAGTCACTCTATGTAGCAGTCACTGTCTCACAGACTTCTGATACTTCTGCTCTTATTCATAGATCCATGGGTGCACAGAATGATTTAGGTTGGAAGGGAACATACAGATCATCCAGTTCCAAACCCTCTGCCCTGGGCAAAGATACCTCCCACTAGATCAGGCTGCTCAAGGCCTCATCCATACTAGCCTTGAACATTTCCAGGGAAGAGGGGACATCCACAGCCTCCCTGGGCAACCTGTTCCAGTGTCTCATCACCCTCACTGTCAAGAATTCCTTCCTAATCTCCAGTCTGAATCTGCCCTCCTCATAGAATCACAGAATGCAGGTCCTCTTAATTCAAAATCAAACCATTTTATCCTCTTGAACTCTCCCCTTGAAAGCTTTTTTCCCTCTTTATGATCACTGCCATTACCTTCCTCTGAACACACTCTGAGATGTGACATACAAATCCAAGTCATGATTTTGCTAGATTCTTAACGCTGCTTGTGACCTACCAGTTCCTTAATCTAAAGCATACAAATAGTCTCTCTGCTCTCAGTGGGACTTTTTGTGTAATTAAATAAATGTTGAAGACATTGCTAGTTGATGCTGCCAGGCACGTTTGTGCCTACAACCCAAAAAAAAAAAAACAAACCCACATGCAGTTTTATTACTCACCCTAGAAGGACAATCTGTGTAGCTATTGATTTCAGCCACATACTCACGTGCTTAGAAATAAGCCCACAATTAAGCCTTTGCTTCTTCAGATTAATGTCAAGCTGCATATGTTTGCTCCCAGAAGACCACACACTTACTAAACAAACACGCTGTGACAACAGTCTGGACAGAAACAAAGTGATATTGGGAGGGGGGAATGACCAAAGAAAAGGGAATAATGCAAAAAGCAAACCGAATTACGAAACCAAATTACAGCTCAACACAACGACAATAAATACTTTTAGCCACAGGCCATAAAATATTGCATCATTAATAAAGCTAAGTGGGGAAAAATTCTGCTTGTCGCTTTCATTTATAACTCAGATTTTATACTTTGGCCTTACATGTTAGCTCAGTGCATTATACAGCTCCCAAGCAATTCCCCTCTGGCCCCAGCAATCATGAGTTACTGTGGTTTCAGAAAGCGGTGAACTGGGTAAATGGAAACTGATTTTCAAGGGTGAAATAAGGGCCTAATTCAAGACTCCAGCAGTTCTAAGGGAAAGACAGTCGAGACAGAGGAGCAGCAAGGAGTGATGATAATGTAGGTGAAAAACTGCAAGTTCTCATGGATGTGGGAGGCAAACCTGAGAGGAGGTTGTGGAGCATGCATAAGCTGCTGCGAGATTAATAGTTTGTGAGTTCGCACGTGCCAGTGTTAATGGATACAAATAGTGCTGCTCTTGACCTTCCCAGCAATCCAAACACCAAGCCCATGCCATGTCCTAGCTCATAGAGGCCATTCAAGAGGCTCAACAAACTCAATAAGAACGGGCTGAAAAATTAGGTTAAAAGAGCTCTTCATTCGGCCACTTTGTTCCGAGAAAAGCCAGGAAGAAAGAGTGGCAAATTAGCTCAGTGAGTTATGCAGTGCAAGGGGCTGCTGGAACAGTGCTGTTAGCAAAGAAACATCTCAGTAGCAATGCATTTGGCTTTCTTTAGTAGGCATAAATCAGAATAACCCCATTTGTAGCCATAAATAAGAGATATGGCTGTTTGGAATCTTGTCCTCTGCATTCTTGGCGTATCTCGAGTTCGAGCACCAGATCTGGAGAGATTTATTGGGTAGGGATTCAGTGTAGACCTTCACATATGAACTACATTTTTCAGGGAGAGGAAAGACAAAATTCCTGGTGTTATCAGCTTCAAGAGGAAGCAAAAAAATCATTTGCAGGCCTCCAGGGGAACAAAGATCAAGGGATGCAAAAAGCACTAATAGGCTAAATGTTAAGCTTCCCATGAGAGCTGCCTTCCACTCACTACAGAAAGCGATCATTACTAGCAGCTCCTGTCCTTGCAGTCATTTAGAAGAGGCTAGCATGTCTGCCAGAGCCAGACATTACTTCTGGTTTTATGGTATGAGTGAGTGAGCAGGCAAATAGATCTTTTATTATTTTACTGCACTTATTTTCTTGTTCTATGCTTTTATGTGAGGGCACCTTATGGACATCCTGTTGTAAACTGCGGAGTCGTTTATGGTTTATTCCTCTAATATGTTTCATACCGAAGCTGAAAATTCTGTTGCAGTAGACAAAATTCAATCTAAGAAAGTGAGCAGGCTAGAAATAAAAAAGAAAAATAGCAGGAGGAAATTCACATCAGCTGCAGCTGAAAGACGTTGCTAAAGATTCCAAAGAGTCTTAGACTTACTACCCAAGGGAGCAAGAGGAAATGTCTCTTAGTGCTTTGGGCTCGTATGCTGGTACTTCATAACACCTATTTCATTTGGCCAGAGCAAAAGACCCTTCACAAGACTATTCCAAAGCAAAGAGCATGCAAGAGTACTCAGAATTCACAAAGCCTCTGACCGAACTGTGCTATTATGTTTCTTTATTGGCAGTGTTTGTATGTTCATATATACACTCAACGGCAACTGCAATTGTTTCCACCTTGCCAGTGATTTCCAGTGTCACTACTCCTGTTTTGCTCCAACCTTCTTAATTTAAGCTCTGACTAAACCACATGGGACTTCCTTGGATCAGGAAAGATTGATACTGGCAGGCTGGAGATCAAAAGGAATGATTTATGATGAAGACAAACACATGTGTGTCTCGCCAGTGTCATCCAAAGCCATTCAGATTTCCAGGTTCTTGTGTTAAAAACTACTGTTTGCTGTTTTGGCTTATCAAGTTCATCTCTGCAATTAAACTTTTCTCTACAAACAGAGTTTAAAAGCATTTCTTGTAACCTAAACACAGAATAAACCTTTCCTTTGCCTATTACATGCCATAATTGGCATCTTTATGCACTGCCAGGCTGTAAGGAATTAATCCTGTACAGAAGTTCACTCTTCTACTGTAAATGTGCACAAATTTAGTCTTAAACCTGCTCTTAAATCTTTCAAGTAAATCTTTACAGGTACTTCTGGTTTGTTTTGTTGGGGGTTTGTTTTGTTGTGTTTTGTTTTGTTTTGTTTTCTACAGGGAGCTAAGCCTTAATTTTATAGATAGAATCACAGAATCATAGATTTTGTTTTGGGTGGAAGAGACCTTCAAGATCAAGCCCAACCATTAACCAAACACTGGTAGGCCACCCCTAAATGATGTCCCTAAGCACCACATCTTCATCTCTTTTAATACCTCCAGGGAAGTGGTAACTCCACCACTTTCCTGGGAAGCCTATTCCAGGGCTTTACAACCTAATAAAGAGAATAACAAATATTTGAGCCATGAAACACCACTTGTGACTAAGCCACCAACTGGATTGACCTCCATTCACCACACCTCTTTGGGCCTGGCTACGCAATCTTTCCATCCAGCAAAGTGTTATCCATGCCATAAACAGAGCTGCTCCAGGAGAATACTGCAGGAGATGCTGTGAAAGGCTTTACTAAAGTCACTTTTGCTAACCTCCAGTCAGCTGGAGGATGGTTAGCCCACTCAAGGACTACCTAACCTAAAACTGTCTTTCTGACCAAAGCAAGCAAATAGAAAACTGCCTCACAGGGCAGAGAGGGAGAAGACTCTCTCTTGACCTATTCCCCACACCCCTTCTAATCCAGCCCAGGACATCACTGGCCTCTTGGCCACAAGGGCACATTGCTGGCTCATGGTCATGAGCAGCCCCCAACCTACAGTGGCACAAGAGGTTGTTCTTTCCCAGATGCAAGACTCTCACTTGTCCTCATATTTCATTCCGTTTCCCACCTTACTCTGCCTTATTTTCAGTGTGCTTTTGTCTGCATGTCAGCTTCTTAATGTGTTTTGGGGATGGTTGGTTGGTTGGTTTTCATTATTCCAACACATCTTTTCTATTTAATGCGTGGTTTTCATATTTTTTTTTCTCTTAGGGGTCCCTAATTCAGTATTCTTCTGCCAGTAGATACCTGCTTATCATCTCACATAACACAGAGGTCTCAAAGAGCCTTCCTGTGTTGGAGAGTAATCTGTATCCTGATTTACATAATTTTCATCAGATCCTGTCTCTCTTCACCACCCCAGCATCCACACAAGCATTTTGCTCCAGCTGTGCAAAGTATATATTGTTCTTTCTTCCTCACTGGCCAGCAATCTGGAACAACCAAATGGCCTAATCATGGGCCTATATAATTTGCAAATTAGTATCACATAATATCCTTGCAGATTGTTCTCATCTCTGTGATTTGCATGGACTTTTCATTCGACTTCTACAACTCACTACACAGAGTCCAGTTACACAGGCTTAAAGGAGTCAGTGGCTACCTAGCAAACAGTCCCTGGAGCACAGAGCCACACCTCTCCTCCTGAATCAAACATCTGAAGTATGTTAGAGTTCATACACACTTCACATGCTTCTGCCTCTCCACTGACTCTAAAAGGAGCTCACCCAGCCAGCTGCAGGCATTTGTGCTGTGGACTTTGAAACTCTGATGGCCACATCTTTGTTTTCATTGAAAGTCAGCAAGGAAATGTGTTAATATTACAATGTAAGCAATACCTCAGAAACCTCTCCAGTGGAAGTTTTAGGCTGGGAAACAGTCTTCCCAGGAACGTGGCAGAACACTGTTTGCAACATCAGAGGCTCATCAGGGCAAAGACACAGAAAATGTGTTTCTGTGACTAAAAATATTTACCACAGCTGAAGCTTCCTAGGAAGCAGTTTCTTGTTACTGTCTAAACAAAAATGACCAAACTAGTCCAAGGCCACAACTGTTCTATAAATATGTTCTGAGTTTCTATTCCATATCCTCGTATCACCATAGGATTGTTATGCTGACATAGCAACTGTAGTAAAATAGGGAAACACAATAACAGAAACTGAAACCACAATACTGAAGGCTGCCTCTAGTTTGCTTTGTTGGGGGTTGTTTTTCCATTTTGAGATGGAAGCTTTTAGTTAATGGGTGGTAATTACCTTTAATTATCAGATGCAAAGAGTATTCTCTATTGCTGGCAGCCCTTGAGGCAGTTGAATATGAACACTATTAGGAGGAGTCCTCTGTCTTTCAAGAATCTCATGTGGAAAATTGTTGGTTTCAGTAAATGTACAGGGATATCTGTGGTTGAAAACCCTTCAGATTCCTCAGGTTGGCTTTCTGCTTTGGATCCAAGAGAAAAAAAAAAAAAAAAAAAAGGGAGCTTAAGTGAGGCACAGTTCCCAAGAAAGAAGAAGGTCTTAAACGAGGCACAGTGCTTAAGGAAGAAAGCAGCGTAGAGGCTGCCCTTAGTTTTAAAGCATGTGTTACAGAACAAGGAGAGATTCCTCCCAAAATAGAACCCCCAAATTAAAAGGAAACATGGATACATGTTTTACTTCATCTCTTTTCTTGGAAAAGTTTATTCCCATGCCCAAAAGGCTATTAATAGTGGTGATCATCTCACTACAATTGAGCAATATGGAGCCATGGAGGACTGAAGGCATTTACAGGAGCCCAGGATAGTTAAAGGTATTCAGTGCAGAGGCATGAAGAAGCACAGAGCTATATGGCTTTGGGGGCAAGTCAGATAAGGGAGAAATCACAGACTACAGCTGTGTAAAGCAACTACTGTCTTGTACTTTGACTTCCTTTTGATAAAGCAAAGTCCTGCTTATTACACATAATTTGCTGTTTCCCTCCCAAGGTCCTTCTTGAGAACACCAGGCCAAAATTACTTCCCCTGAATCATACATATCAGAAAAAGAGATTACTTCCCTCCTGGAGGGTCAGAACCCTGAGTCATAGTTGTTCTTCTAGGCTGTGGCTGAGGTCTTTTGCTGCTGGCCCAAAGTCCACAGAGCATTTGCTCTGTGGTAGCAAAGCTGTGAGGCCACTCTTCTGCCGTGGCTTTTACACAGCCAGTGGAAAAGTGTCAGCCAGAGACCTCTCAGGAGTACTCCAGCTGCTAATGCAGCTTCACCCTCACCCCACTGACACAATCTGAGAAGGATCTATAAATAACCCAAAGAATTCACTCAGTGCTGAAATAAACACAAGGGGCCAGATTGTATTGGTGTAACTGAGAGGAGGAGGAAAGCATTTGGGCTGTTGGTCTTCATCTTACAGTTGGACTGCAGAGTCTGCAGATGTCTGCAACACACAGCCCCAGAGTGCCATGGAGAAATAGAAGGCAGCCACTCTGTCATCTGGACTTAGACTTGGTAGGCAACAAAAACAAAGGTCCTTAGCAGGTTCAAAGATTCATAGAATGGTCCAGGTTGGAAGGGAACTTAAAGATCATTCAGTTGCGACCTCCCTGCCATGGGCAGAGACACCAGATCTCTCAAGGTCTCATCCAACCTGGCCTTGAACACATCCAGGGAGAGGACATCCATAACCTCTCTGGGCAACCTGTTCCAGTCTCTCAATACCCTTTGCTAATCTCCAGTCTACATCTTCCCTCCTCAAGCTCAACTCTGTTCCCTCTCATCCTATCACTGCAAGCCCTTGCAAAAGGTCCCTTCCCAGCAATGTTAACGTCTGCTTACCCAGTTTCTCTGAAACAAGAAGTAACATTTAGTTGTCAAAATATCCTCCTTTTTTACACTTGGATTCACCCACTCTGCAGACCATGCAGCTAAGCCACCAGCTTGACCTTCATCACTTTGGCAGCAATTTACTCCTCCTCCCTAGTCCTGCTTGCCTTATCATGCTGATAAAGAAGATGCACAGAAAGAATGGCCAATTTCCCTGCAAGCAGCAGCCTTGAGTAAAATAATAACATCCAAAAGTGTTTCCCATTCCCTCTGCTCAGGCAGCCACAGCAGCCGTGCAGCGGGTGAGAACAATGCTGCCTATTCACATGTGTAAAGCAAGTACTTGCTAGACGCTGCCTCCGACGCAGCAACCCTGCTGAGTGAGCTCTGAGCTTACCCAGCTTCTCTGCTTCTGAAGGATGCAGCTTGAAAATGTCCAGCACATACCAGCAGTCCTAGACTCAGGTATACTAGTTTGAGGTTTGCACTGAAAAGAAGCAAAAATATAACAGCTTATTTGATTTAGAATCAGAGAATCAAGCAGGTTGGCAGAGACCTCCAAGCTCATCCAGCCCAACCTAGCACCCAGCCCCAGCCAATCAACCAGACCATGGCACTAAGTGCCCCATCCAGGCTTGGCTTCAACACCTCCAGGCACAGCAACTCCACCACCTCCCTGGGCAGCCCATTCCAATGCCAATCACTCTCTCTGCCAAAAACTTCCTCCTAACATCCAGCCTAGACCTCCTGTGGCACAGCTTGAGGCTGTGTCCTCTTGTTCTGCCCCTGGGTGCCTGGCAGCAGAGCCCAACCCCAGCTGGCTACAACCTCCCTTCAGGTAGCTGCAGAGAGCAATGAGCTCTGCCCTGAGCCTCCTCTCCTGCAGGCTGCACACTCCCAGCTCCCTCAGCCTCTCCTCACAGGGCTGTGCTCCAGGCCCCTCCCCAGCCTTGCTGCCCTTCTCTGGACACCTTCCAGCACCTCAACATCTCTCTTGAATGGAGGGGCCCAGAACTGGACACAGCACTCAAGGGGTGGCCTGAGCAGTGCTGAGCACAGGGGCAGAAGAACCTCCCTGCTCCTGCTGCCCACACTGCTCCTGAGCCAGCCCAGGATGCCATTGGCTCTGCTGCCCACCTGGGCACACTGCTGCCTCATCTTCAGCTCCTCTCTCCCAGCACCCCCAGGTCCCTCTCTGCCTGGCTGCTCTCAGCCACTCTGTCCCCAGCCTGTAGCACTGCTTGGGGTTGTTGTGGCCAAAGTGTAGAACCCTGCACTTAGCCTTGTTCAGTCTCATCCCATTGGCCTCTGCCCACCCATCCAGCCTGCCCAGGTCCCTCTGCAGAGCCCTCCTACCCTCCAGCAGATCCACACCTGCTCCTGACTTGGTGTCACCAGCTTCTGCTGATTGAAAGAAGTGACAGTGAGCAACAGCTTGCCACAGAGTTAGGAGGAGATCTGCAGAAAGCAATGGATTTCTAAGAGCTCTCCTTCTTACTCCGTGTTATGTAATCTTACTCTCTGCTGTACTCACAGCTGACATCCCACAACACTTAATCCTGTGGAGGATGCCACCTAACATGGGTGGCATCATGCACACTTCTCTCTGGTACTTATCTCTCTATATTTAGGCCTGCAGCTGATGTTGATGCCACTAGAAATGATTTTATCAAGTCAATCACTCAGATATTTCCAGCTATGAAAAACTGCTAGTTGGACAGGACTCACCAAACTGACAAAAATAAGGAATCAAACATGCCCTAGCAGAAAACAGTTTCCAAACTACTTAGAAGCTACTCTCTTTAGTTGGGAGAAGAAGGAAAGACCCCCCAAAAAAACAGATCTTAGTTGATCCAGGCCAATCTTGCTTTTGGAGGGAAGATGCTTTTATTGATAACACACATAAGTGTAGCTCTCACTGCAGCTAAAACCCATGACAATTTACACAGTAGCCTCTATGACTATTTCAAAGTATTCTGATTATTTATGTCCAGTTCTGGGCCTCTCAGTTCAAGAAGGACCTCAAGGAATTGATTAGAGAGCCCAGTCCAGAGCCCCCAAGCTGCTGCAGGCAGTGAACATCTCCTGTGAGGCCAGGCTGAGGCAGCTGGGGCTGGGAGCTGGCAGCAGAGGAGCCTGAGGACTGCCCTCAGTGCTGTGCTACAGATATGCAGGGCAGGGTGGGCAGGACACAGCCAGGCTCTGCCCAGGGATGGGCAAGGGCAGTGCAAGGGGCACTGGGGGCAAGCTGGAGCAAAGGAGGTGCCACAGGAACAGAAGGGAGAGCTTTTCCTGTGAGGGTGGCAGAGCCCTGGAACAGGCTGCCCAGAGAGGCTGTGGAGTCTCCTTCTCTGGAGCCTTTCCAAACCCTCCGGGATGTGTTCCTGTGTGACCTGCCCTGGGTGATCCTGCTCTGGCAGGGGGGTTGGACTGGATGAGCTTTCAAGGTCACTTCCAACCCCTACCATTCTGTGATGCTGTGATTACAGCTGTGTGAGCATCCTACATGTTCTAGACAACTTCCAGCTGTCTAGCATTAGTCCAGTAATGAAAGTGCATTACTGAGTCAATTAGAAACCCATTGGGGTCTGTTGTAAAGCTTTCATTGATAACAAGAGGTTTTCTGCAGCTAAAAATCTTTGCTGGAACAAGAGAAAAAAAATAGTTCTGTAGTAGAATAACCAAAACCTGACAAGATCTAAACATCACAGTAATGCCAGACCAGGGGGAACACAGGCAGTGCCTAAACCTGGATAGATCTTTAAAAACACCACATGAATTGCTTATGTACTTTCAGTAAATAGATGGAAAAGAAATGGCTTTAGGCAACTGTACAGACAGATCATTAAAATCTAAACAGCTATAATATCTGTATTAAAGAATGAAAAGGTGACAGTTTTGAGTGATGTCAGTGTTCTTTTGCTTGAGTACATTACTAAGAGCTCTCAGCATGCCTGCAGATATGTAAGTGATCATTACCTACACACCAAAGTTCAAGAAGCCATCTAAACTACACAGGTTTATATAATCCAAAAGTTTTGTTAACTGCTGGCTGATGATGTCTTTAAGGAGCATCTTGTGAAGTGAGTCAGTTGAGCAAGAAATCAAGAATGTTCCAACTTAAACAATCCTTCAGCAAGGGCTGTCCTGCTCACAAGTCCTGTTTAACGAACTTATAAACTGCACTAGAAAGTCAAAGGCAATTCTGAGTGCTCCTTTGCCTTGTTTATGCCTTCTTTAGGAAACATCTGCTGGCCATTCTGCTGCTTATTGCTCCCCCCCACCCCCTGCTACTATTATTTCTTACATTGCTATCGATTCGGGGGCTGAAGGTTTAGGCAATCTTTTCATCCTCACAACTTGGCATTTCTGGGTTGAGCTGAGGTCCTCTCAGCAATGGAGAAACTAACAACTGTTTCTTGGAATGTAACTGAGGGTAATGATTTTTTCCCCAGGGGGTAGAATTGTGACCTGGTTACACAGCAGGGACAGAAGGGAAGACTTTACCTCTCTGCAACTCTCCCACCACTCATACACGATCCTGAGCTATTAGGCTGATGGCAAAGGCAGTTTGAAAGCTCCACATAGGCTTGACTGCTACAGAGCTGACATTTTATTAACAAGTGTTATGTTTGTGAGTTGTGTAGTCCCAACTTTACTCTGGAATTTAAAAGGTCACAGCAGACATGAAATAAGGCTTCAAACCTTGCAGCCCTGCTGCGAGGGACAGCTGGCATGGCACAGAGAACTCCGCCACAGGGTGGTAAAATAGCCAAGCGGATATTTTAGCCATGAGTTGTCACTAATTAACACCAAAATTATTTACTTGAAAGATAAATATATTTGGGAAAGGTAAATGCTCCAGAAAGAATGTTTGGCCATCAATTGTGCAAGTGTTAGCTAAGAGGAAACACACAAGATGTGCCCTGGCAAGGATCCGAAGCATCTCCAGGCCCAGAGCCGTGAAGCCGTTGAACTGGATGATGATTTCTCACTGACTACAGAAAACCTGCTGGTAGCAGTGGAATGATCTCCAGTTTACAGCCTTTTAAAATAAGAGTGGTGTTTTCTGAGCCCCATGCCCAACACTTGCTCCAACTCCACAGCCCAGCAGCACTGACCTCCAGGTACTGTGGAACACCAGCACTTTGAAACAGCAACACCAGAGATCTTAATGCAGGGTACTACAGATATTAGTTCCTAGGAAAAGCCTTTCTCCTACTTTTGGCTCTATGTACTGGGCATGACAGCACTGGCAGTACTGCCTTGCACCTACAGCAGGTTCAGAGGTATGCAGGATCTAAAGAGAGGTTTAAACATAAAATTCTCACTGTTTTATTCTTTTCTCCTTCAAGGATATTTCAGTTTGCATAAATGTAAAATCTTTGCAGGGCTGAAGATTTTTCTGCTAATACAAAATAGTCTTACAAGGTTCTGACCTATCCATCTCACAACAGCACATGAAAAAAAAAAGGCTGCTGAAATACTGGGTGCCATAGGAAGCCCTGCACAGATGTTATCCCCTGAATCCAGAGTGAGAACACAAATATGAACAATTAACCACTAGAATTTGCTAGTGCTCCTTTGAGAGTGACCTTGAAGAGAGACTACAGGGATTTCCTCTTAGAAGTTGAAGCTGACCACGTTGCCCCACCATTAGGACCAGAATGTCCCCTTAAGCATTAAATATATTCAAACCCTGTGGCAACATAGAGGATTCCTTCACAGAAGCAAACTGTGTGCGGCCATCAAGAACATCATGTCTCTCCACTGTCAACTCACATTCTCCCAAGGAACTCTAGCACAATGCTTTAATAGGCACTGGCAGTATGCAGTGGCCACGTTTCAACCAAAAACACCTCTGAGGACATCCATGCCAGGGCATTGATGTGCAGCACCAAATACAAGCTAGGAAGTGAGAAGTTTTATTGCTGGGCAAGTGGGTCCCACGGTAAGAAACTGTATGCCAGTGCACATCACACATTTGCAAGCTACTGAAGTCTTGCAAGCAATGGCAGATGATCAGTTTAAACTCTGTTGAAATGCTGCCCAGACAGC
The DNA here is from genome assembly GCA_013399775.1 of Semnornis frantzii. NCBI lineage: Eukaryota > Metazoa > Chordata > Aves > Piciformes > Ramphastidae > Semnornis > Semnornis frantzii. The sequence goes on along the minus strand of VWYK01083136.1, from coordinate 7,796 downwards.
CTTCAGAGCAACTGGAAAGCACAAACACAGGATGCCTCCTGGAAGGCATCTGAGACAGTGAAAGAGCCGTGGTGCTTATCAAGGTGCTGACTGAATGGGTTCCACTGCGTTAACTGAGAATCGAGCTGCTGTTGTCAGATGTGAAATGATCAACCTCATTCCAGCATGACATAATTTATTCTTAATAAATCCTCTCTTCTTCAAACTCTTCTTTCAGTTTTTACAATCAAACCTAACATTTCAGCTTTGGGAAGGAGTGGAAGTCAGTGGAAGCAAAGCAGTGCTGCTGCACTCACTGCAGTGTGTGGCTGGCTGAGAGCTGGGGTCCGGTGTGAGCTGCATGTGCTGGGCACGCAGCACAGTCTCAGTAAGGCCTGGCCATATGCCTGTCAGAAATACTGCTTGGGTCCTGCTACCCTGGATTGGAGCAGCTGCAGGATTTCAGAGCCGCACGTGAGGTGTGCTGTACACACACACATCCATAGCCCTCCTCTGCCCCCATGTAAGGAGACAAAGCTGCCCCTATAAATGTCAGAGCCGTACCGGCAGCCATACGTGTCCGCCCGCACGGCCGCTTTATTGTCACAGCTGCGCTCTTTATCATCGCCCAGCGCTGCCTCTTCCCGGCAGTGCACTTCTCCTGCTGTTTATCCCTTTGCTCTATCTTTGCCTTCTCTCTGGGTAAGTATAATAAACGTGTAACAGGCCTGGTATTTGAGGCAGTGAAACCAGCTATCGCTCCCGGTGCTGGCATTTCACCTCTGACTCAGCGCTCTGGAATCCTGCCGGATGCTGAGCGCCGACGTTCTCAGGCAGCAGCCCTGGTGCAGCTGAGCACAGGACACGTATCAGGTGTGTCAGCAGTGACATCACCAGTGATGTTGTGCATGCTGCTGGCTATTCCTAAACACTCTTGGTTTCAGTGATGCTATGAAGTGGACTCCAATGGTACTGAGTACCAGTGAAAGTTTAAAAATCAGTTTCATGCAGAACCACAGAATGTCAGGGGTCGGAAGAGAGCTCATCCAGTCCCACCCCCCTGCCACAACAGGATCCCCCAGGGGAGGTCACACAGGAACACACCCAGGTGGGTTTCGAGTGTCTCCAGAGAAGGAGACTCCACAACCTGTCTGGGCAGCCTGCCCCAGGGCTCCTGCACCCTCACAGGGAAAATATTTTCCCTTACGTGCCTGTGGCACCTCCTCTGCTCCAGCTTGCCCTCAGTGCCCCTTGTCCTGTCTTTGGCCATCCCTGAGCAGAGCCTGGCTCTGTCCTCCCCACACTGCCCTGCACATCTTTATCAGCAGCAATGAGTTCACCACATTTTTTTAACCTTTGTAAAAAGAGGTAAATCTTTCCTTCCTCCCATCTCTTCCCTCCTCCTGCCATGTCATATCTCTGATCAAGTGCCCTGGGAGTCACCGTGTGGCTACTGAGATCCTATTCAGATGGTCTGAACTGGGTCTTTATGTAAAGAGAGGAAAAAAAAAAAAAATCAAAACCCACAAAGTATTCTGCAAGATTGTTTCAGACATTCAGTTTATCTCTGTTTCATTGGAATGTTATTTTCAGAAAAGGGCTGAATCTGCAAACTCCTTCCAGTGGTAGCCTTGTTAACTCCCATGATTTTATCAGGAGTCTCATGACACTTGCTGTCCTGCTAAAAGCCTCACTATGGCACAGAAATTATCAGAGAAGCCACAATTTCACAACTAAACAAACAAAACTCAGGCTTCTCAGCTGGGAAAATCCTCATGATGAGGAGATCCTACAGCTAAAAAAGTTAACCTCAGGAATGTAAGAAGATGGAGGCAACCTGGAGGTTTATATTTGTTATCAGCAATTTTAGCACACTGATCTTACGGCCCTAGTCTAAGTGATGGTCCTCTTATAAAGGCACAGGCCAGCAGCAGAGCCCAGACACAGATATGCTTAAAATTCCAAACGTCCCAAGGCTGGGCTGGGCCCTGTGAAGGCAGCACACAGAAGTGGTGTGAAGCTGCCTGTCATCAGAACAAGACAAAGCCCAGTCCAGCTTGTAGGCATGAAAAAGCTAAGCAATTGCTCATTTCCCCATGAGATAGGCAAGATGAGAGAAGGAAGAGTCATGGAGTTGCCTCACTCATCCCCTTACCCGAGGAGGAGGAGGACTGGCAACTCACCAGGACCTTCCACTCTACTTTTTTTTCTTTACTCTGTGTGCACAGAAAAGAAAAATTAATCCAGCCCTCAAGTTTTAATTGCTAATAAGTTATTGCATAGTGACTAGTGAAAGGTTTACCTTAAAAACATCAACACTGCCACCTACTACTTTGTTTTGCTAAGGACTCCATCCAGTCTCCCCCTCTCCCTCTTCTCCATGCACACTCACACGAACACACTCCTGGCATTTTTCTGTTCCTGTTGTTGCTTTCATCAGAGACAGAAGAATGCATCCAGACCTTTTCAACACATCTCCTCAAGCAATGCAGAGACAGAGTTATTTCCCTAAATGCCTTTCTCTTGCATTCTAGTTTATAAAAAAAAAAAAAAAATGGTAAAGAAATGTCAAGAGAGCAACTGCGGTAGGGAGAGATTTTCAGCCCTTAGAGGTCCCTAGAGAACTTTGAACACATTTACTAATATCAAAGCAGGGCAATAGCTTTTCAATGACATCATCTTCCCACTCCCTGTAACTGAGAACTCACCGTTCCCTGAACTAGATAGAGTCAGGAGGTTTGAGTGCCAAAGGTCTTACACCATAGTTTCACCTACAAGTATCAGGATTTTCGGGCCATCGGTGGCTGACCTGCTGCATTGGATACAATTTGCCAGTGGCAAAGTTCTTTGCTGCCCACATGTCAATAGTAAATGGTTACCCACGTCAAGCTGCAAGGTTTATTTTAAGACATCCCTAAAGAGGCCTGAAACCAGTATTAAAATTGTATGTGTTCTTAAAAGGTGCATGAGACTCTTAACATCCAAACTTGGGGCTCAGTTATATCCGCAGATGTGTGCTAGGAGTGAGTAAGGTGCATGAGACTCTTAACATCCAAACTTGGGGCTCAGTTATATCTACAGATGTGCGCTGAGAGTGAATAAGATGCGTGAGACTCTTAACATCCAAACTTGGGGCTCAGTTATATCTACAGATGTGCGCTGAGAGTGAATAAGATGCGTGAGACTCTTAACATCCAAACTTGGGGCTCAGTTATATCCACAGATGTGTGTTGGGAGTGGATAAGATGCATGAGACTCTTAACATCCAAACTTGGGGCTCAGTTGTATCCACAGATGTGTGCTGGGAGTGAGTCAGAGCATGGACTGGGAGAGCTTTCCCCAGCAGAATGAACGCTTGAGGGACGCAGCAGCAAACCCCATGTGAAAACAACCCTTTGGGTTGTGCTGATACTCTCAGTGTGTGAAACAAAGACAGTCTCAGGCAAATCCAAATCCTTTCCACTGATATAGCCTGGAACACTGTCAGTGCAGTTTACAGCCAACATTTGTTCTGGTTTAGGGAAAAAAGCAACAGATACAAACAACTGTTCTCTTCCATCCTGAGACAAAGGAATAACACACCATGGCTCCTTTACAGTGGTAAAATTCTGCCAGTGATCTCAACAGCTGCTTAGCCACCAACCACAGCATTTACAACTGGTTAAGTACAGACACCCAAACCCTTGCAACACATTTTGCTTTCATGGCCCAAACAGTATAATCAGTGACTTTATCCAGGCCCGCACAATAACGTCTCTGTTTATCAGAGAACAGAGCATAGTAACTTATCCCAGATTCATCACGGTCAGCTTAAACACACCAACTTACACGTTCTGTTTTCCTTTTAAACTAAAAAGAAAGGGGGAAATGAGTTGATTTTTTTTTTTATTATTTTTTCCTTTTGTAAAAATGCAAAAGCAAAAAACCTGCAGATGAAGCTTGGCTGCGCATTAACCTTGTTCTGTGTCATGTTTATAGCAATTTGATTGTGAAAGTGGGAGGATGAAAAGGATGTTCAAATTCACAGGCTTCAGATCAGTGATGCCCTTCTGCTGGGGGGTAACACAGCTACTGGCATTCAGCTGGACCCCCCTGACCCTCAGTGTGCCTAGTTTTGCTTGTCTGTAAGCACCAAACCAGTTTAAATGTTTTATCATTTCACCTTCCTGTGGGGAGAAATTGAAGTGCACCGAAAAAAAAGTGCAAGTTAACTTTTTCAATTGCCCCTTAATTTTGAGGACCCGATATGCTGCTTGAGTTTTAGGGTAGAAAAGAACATCTAAGATATCCCTGACTCCCCCATCTCATATCATCAGGCTGAGAACAGTCATTTCTGTTACACAGAGTGAGTCAGTAACTGGGATTCACATACAGATCCGATGGATCATCCAGAACCCTGTCTGCCAGAAGCTGCTACCAAACAGTATTTGAAATCTGGGGGAGAGGAGAAGTAATAATAGAACTGAAACTAAACACTGGATTGAGCCTCTATTTTCCAG
>VWYK01083131.1:10295-21684 GCA_013399775.1 Semnornis frantzii | reverse complement strand
CATTTATTTCCTGCAAGAGTGGTAAGACATTGGAACGAGCTGCTCAGAGAGGTGGTAGAGTCACCATCCCTAGAGGTGTTCAAGAAAGGTGTGGACATGGCACTTTGGGACATGGTTTATTTGCCACAGTGGTCCTAGATTGGTGGTTCGACTAGGTGATCGTAGAGATCTTTTCCAACTGAAACAATTCTATGATTCTATGATCTATATTCAGGTATCTTAGGTACAATTATTTGTATTTCTTAAACACACTGCCTCTAATTCAAATGAATAAAACTGTGAGCAACACATCCTCTGTTCACATTGCTATGTCTTCTGTGGACTTTGGCTGCAAATGAGAATTCTTAGCTCTTCTGAGAGTTAGATGTCTTGCACAAGATCCCAGAAAATCGACAAGCACATAACTTAAAGCCATCTGTGAAATCAAATGACTTCTTTTAAGTCATCATATAATATCACCATAGGAACACTGCATGTCTAAATAGCTTCAGAGTTGTGTTGGCAACTTGAATTGAATTCTCTGAACCAGTGGCTCTACTCAGCTAGCAGCACATTCTTGTCTTTTATCCCTATGCTTTTCAGCCTGCCCAAAGGTCCATGTTAGACCATTATCAATATTCATGTTAGCTAGAGTGAAATTAGCTCACACCCATGAACTCATGCACAAAAGGTGCAGCTGCAGCACATACATCCTGTCTGGAACAGAGGCAGGAATAGCATTCATTTCCTCAAGGTTTCCTACACTTCTCTGCGGTGAATAGTCCCAGCATCTTGTTCTGCAAAAATCTGGCATATCCTGAGAGTAAATCCATCCCATCTCCTAAATCAAAGGCAAAACCAGAACAAAATAATAGTGGACTACATAAATTAAGACTGACATGAAATGTATGAGCAAGAAGACCAAAGGGATGCCTGCAATACTTAGATGAATTGAAGGGTTAGGACAGAAGAGATGAGAGTGAATAAGGAAAAGATAAAGCAGAGTTATGTAAACTAATTTCAGAAGGCAGGTAATTTAGCCATATACTTTGAAGCAACTTGGTTTTGTAAAAGCCAGGATATGAAGGGTGAATGAAGACCTGAGAAACCTCATGGGAGAAAGGGCAAAAGTATGAAGGTATTTTGAGCTCAAAGATGACAAATTATAGAGGGCTAAACTTTGGTTCCCTGCCCAGAACACACTGAAAGCCATCTCAGCAGGCTAAGGAGTGGGATAGCACCTTAAGAATAGACAGATTTTCCTGCTTTTAATCTGTTATTTTTCTTCCATGTATATTCAGGCTATATAAAACTGCTGCTGAGAACAAACTCTACCTCTGGTCTTTCCCAGTGGTAGCCACTGGAAAAAAACTGGGAACTGGTCTTCCAATAAAGGAAGCACCTTGTGATACAATGCTAACATTTGGAACAGGAGAGGACAATGACATTATTAACAACTTCTTGGATTTCTTCTAGCCTGATACACTGCTTTGGGCAAAATAGGACATCAATGCAGCACATCGTTCCAGACAAACTGGTTCCTTCTCTCTTTTCTTCTGTCTTTTGTTTTTGTATTCTGTCTTTTGTATTACTGGCAGAATTATTTAACTTTCTTGTCAAATAGCAATGCTCTGTCCTATAAAGTTAGGTGACAAAAATTTCCAGGAGCCCCTCGGCTTTCTCCCAGGTTGGTCATGCAAGGCAAAGCTTCTTTTTAGCTCTGGCAGCAGATCTTCAGGGAGGTAGTTCCTCCTTCGGTGGTTTTCACTGGGGCTGAATGGAAGGAGGTAATTGAGAAGGGAGAGCCTTGTGTCTGAAATCACAGAAAGAACTTGAGTTGGAGGGTACCTTAAAGATCATCTAGTTTCAACCCCTTGCCGTGGGCAGGGATACCTCTCCCTAGACCGGGTTTCTCAAAATCTCATCTAACCCGGTCTGGAACACTTCCAAGGATGAGGCGTCCACAACTTCTCTGGGCAATCCGTTCCAGTGTCTCACCACCCTCATACTACAGAACTTCTTCCTAATGTCCAATCTAAACCTACCCTGTTCTAGTTTAAAACCATCACCATCACCCCATAACTGCTGTGGCTTTCAGATGACTCGGCTTCCCCTGCCATACACCCCCGGGTGACAATCAGTTTGTTAATTAGCTGTTAATTTCTGGAGGCTAAGGCAAGAGGGGCGAGAAAGGCTCCCGCAGTGAGTGGGCAGATTGCTGCCCCCTGTCTGCCAGGTCTCCCGCCCACCGCCTTGCGGGGGCGGGCGCGGAGGAAGAAGGCTCCGGCCCCCGGGGAGGAGGAACAACGGTGGCTGCGGCTCCACCTGGAACTCAGTCAGAGAAGATACGCTTCTTGTTGGGAGGCGGACGGGATAGCGCTGTATCGTTCTTCACTCGAGTCTCTGGTCCGCCGGAAAGATTTGGAGTAAAGCGAGGAGGAATTTCAGCAGGCTGAAGCCAAGTAACATCTCAGTTTAAACACGCAACGTGCTTCCTTTTACGTTTTCTCTTGCAGATGGGGCTCAGCTGAAGCGAAGCCCTCCTATCCATCCCGATTGTAAACAGTGCCGCACCAGCATCGGGCTGAAGCTACCGAGAGACCGCCCAGAACAGTTCTGGTTAGAAGCGACAAGTTGTGTTCCCTTGTCTCTATTGGCAACTGGTGAGTGAAAACCTCCTCTTTACAAAGGGTAGCCAGTTCTGTCAACTGCTGCACAGGCTAAGAAGCTTCGGTGGATGATGCCTGAACCCATAGACTGGGTACGCTGGAAGTGCTTGTTCCCGAGTTTGGCAGCGTTTCCGCCGTGCGGCATCTTCTCACCACGCTCTTGCGTTATTTCAGACAGGAAAGCTTTCAGCTAACCGTATGTAAAGCCTATGCATGCCTCCAATTTTAAACCTCTTTCAGGCAAGCCCTGGTGGCAGCAGCTGCCAGCAACATTGCTATTCAATGTAAATTACCCCACGTTCAAAGGCAGAGCCGGCTGTTCCGATACAGTGGCGTGTTCCTCAGTGAAAGCATTCAAGGAATTACTTGAACTTCCAGAGGGATGAAGCCTGCCTCTACAAGCCTCCTTTGAACAGACTACAATTGTAATCAGTTTGAGAGCTGCTGAGATGAGATGTCCCAGACCTTTCCCAGAGGTTCCTGGGAACTTCCTGGTAAAAATTAACATCGCGGCGTAGCAGGGACCCGCTCACCCGCGGGGATGAGCCGCAACAACCGAAGCGCCGCCGCCACCCGACTTCATGCCGGCTTGATGCCGCTCACGGGCGGCGGGTGCTGGGGCTTGCCTGCACCGAGAGAGAGGCCGGGCTAAGGCGCTGCTGCGGCCGCATGCGGGGCCGGGGTTTGCCGCCGGCCGGAGCAGGGCCTCCCGAGAAGAGGTTAGCCGTGAGCGGCGGGGCCTTTCTCCGCCAGGTAGGCGGCCCGGGGGTTCCGGGAGGGTGGGGGCCGGGAGGAAAGGGGACATCCCCGTTACCCCGGCGGTCCTTGCGGGGCGCGGGAGCCGCTCGCCTTATCCTNNNNGGGGGCCGGCGGGCTGTAACGGGGTTCCGGGATCGGGCAGGCGGCGGAGTGGGCAGACGGGATCAGCCCCGATCAGGCGAAACCCCCGGCTGAGCTGGCGGCGGCGGTCCGAAAATAAAATTTGAGGAGAGAATCATGGCTTCTGCTAAGCTGCTTGGATCCGGTAATCCCACCGTGTTGCCATGGCTGCCGGTCAGGCAGGTTCCGAGAGAGGATCGCATTTAGCGGGGGTACCGAAAGGGAGGGAGGAGGCTGCCCTTTGGAAATGCCGCAGGCCTAGGGGAAAGGAACAATGGCTCTGGGTAGACTCTGCCTTAAGCTAACCAAATCTATCGCCTGTAGTTCAGGGAGGAAAGAAAAAACCCTGGAAGTACTGCATTCTCCTCTCTCTCTCTCTCTCTTTTTTTTCCCCTCTTCCTAAAGTATTCGGATTATTATTTGGCAGTGGGGGTGGTGTTTCTAATTTTAGTTATTGCAAGCTCTGAGATCAGCCCTGCTGTCCTTTCTCAAATTAGAATTTCCAGTGAGATGAGCAGCTAATCTATATCGGAATCTGTGGCTGTTGCACTCCTCTTAGCCAACTGAAACTTTCTGACCGGGCTTCTGCCGTTTTCCTCTGTTTTCTTCACCCGCTTTATGCCAAGCTATTCTTATGTACAGTGTGGTTGCAAAACTGTTTAGAAAGGAAGAACTTAACTACGGGACGAGATTGCGTGTTTTATCCTGACAATTTCATTGCAGCCGTATTGTGCAAAAAAATACTATACATTAAAAATACATAACTTCTGCTGTGGAGAGTGCCATGTGCTGGGCTGCTTGCTCATAAATTTAAAAAGCCCCGAGTTCAGAGAGGGCTTAAAGAAAAAGGAAAAAGGAAATGTGTATGGAGTGAGACTTCCTCCCCATCCATTTATGAATAGGAAATATTTCTGATTAAGTCACAGAAGTGATATTTCTGAAACTAAAATGACTTTATATATGACTGCACCAGCTGTATCCTTGTTTTTCTTCCTGTATGCATGACATAAATCCACAGATTTTTCTTTCCAGCTTGATGCAGTACCTGCCTCTTCAGCATGTCTGTTTCTCTGCTGAACTGAAGCAGTCAGTTAAGTTACTCTTTAAGCTTATAGCTGTTTACTGAAACAACGATATTCAAAGTGGCTAAGTCCCATGGTCTCCCTGATGGTCATATTGACTGTGGGAGAACTCTGCTGCTTGTGGGACAGATGAATCAGCTCCTAAAAGTCTGGAGACTCCTAGTGTCCAAATAATCCTGTTTGAAAGCAAGAGGAAAAGTGTTCTCTATGGAAGCAGTTACCTGTTGAGGAAGCGCCCTTGGAGCAGATGCAGACTGTATGCAAGATGGCAAAACCTGAAAGCTAGCAGGAAGATCACAGTGCCTCCAAGTCTTAAATTGTAAAGAAGTGGGTAAATAAGTGTTTTATGGTGTCTTGGCTAAATGAGGCGATGGGTGAGACATTTTCATATGTACTCTGAGTACTGCTAAATGATGGCTTTAGCAATGACCTAGGGGAGTTGCCTGAGCAGGGAAATAAAGCAGCCAAAGTGACAGTGGCAAGTGATTGAGGTGCTGCTTCTTCACCACTTCCTCAGACCTACATTTGAAAGCTTACAAGCAGGGGCACCTTTAGAGGATTTTGGACGATTACTTTCTTCCATATGTGATGATTTTTTGATAGAAGACAGCAGGGAGTGGGAATAGTCTTTTCTTATAGCTTCTTTGTGCCATTAATGCTTTTATCCTGGGTTTGTTTTAATTGTTAGTTCATGGGCATACCATGATTACTGCCTTTAAAGGTTTGATCTGTTCTCCCAAGACAGGCTTGGGAAAGTTCTAATAAACATTCTTTAGCCGATTTGTAATTTTTATGCTAACTGCTGCTAACTGGGCCTGGAAGAGAATACAATAAGATGGGTCATTTGGAAATACACCTTGAGAGAACTCCATGAAGCAATCCACATCACTGACTCCAAGAGACTTGTGAGGAAAACCTTTTTTTTTTTCCCCACCCACAGTGTAACTTGAGCTGTAGCACAGGATCTTGGTTCATCTTTGTACCTTAACATTAAGGTTATTTTACTTATATGCATGAAAAATTGTCTTCACTGTGTATATGATGCAAGACACTCGACTGTGGCTGTTAAGTGTATTTTAGGAATGGGCTCAAGACTGCTTGAAATATCTCTCTACAAACATCTTGACACCATTTTAGCTGAATTGGTTGAAATGTGCACTGTGCATCTAAGAGGAGTTTAATTTATTAAGCTTATGACAACTCATTTGTCATTCATTTAAATAATTTGTTCATCAATTTCTCTAGCCTTATAGAGAAGAGAGTAAATAAAACTTGAAAATTATTTTGTAAGGTAACTAAGTATAAGTTCTTTACAGTGAGGGTGCTGAGGCACTGGAACAGGTTGCCCAGGGAGGTTGTGAATGCTCCCTCCCTGGAGGTGTTCAAGGCCAGGTTGGATGAGGCCTTGAGTAACCTGTGCTAGTGGGAGGTGTCCCTGCCTATGGCAGGGGGGTGGAACTAGATGATCCTTGAGGTCCCCTCCAACCCTACCATTCTATGATTCTATTATTCTATAGTGTGGGGTTTTTTTGGTTTTGTTTTGGTGTTTTTCTTTCTGAAAAAGAAAGTCTACGATCTTTTACTCAAATGACCAAGAACTTTGTCACAGAATAAAAACTCCCTGAATTTCCCCTTTAATCCAGTTTCTTCTATTTTTGCTATGTTACGTATGACTACTTCTGTACCTATTCATAGCCTTCAAGGGAAATGAAATTCTGTTACTTGGTATGTGAATTTCTTGAAGTATAAAGTCTTTATCCTTCTACAGAAAAACCCGAAACCTCAACTTTGCTTGGTTAAGAGGAAAATGTAACAAGCAGGCTGCTGTTTCCTTTATAAGTTGCCTCTCAATAGTGTGGAAATTAATCTGCTCTCCCTTTCTGGTTCTGTGTTAATCGCTGATACCAGTAGCTGCTAATTGTACAGAGCGGCTGGAAAGTGACTGGTGTGTACTATGAAGAAAAAAACAACACATGGCTTGCATGTGGTATCTCTGCCCTTTCAAAAATGCATTGAACAAATGCTGGTGTAAATGTGGTAAAATACTTTGTGATAGTGCTTCTTGCTATGTTCTGTACCTATTAGCTTAAAATATCCTGTCATTTTGTTTGGGTGGGATGGATCTTTAGTGTTTGAAGTTGGTCATTCTTTGTGTTGAAAGTACAAGTGAAGGCTTTGTCTCAAGAGGAAGACCCATTACAGAGCTCTTTACTGCAACAGTGAGGAAATTTTATGTGTCCCCCACATAATACTCAAAGTTCGTGTGTAACACATCTGTGTTGCTCCTGCTGCCAACCCTGACAGCAGCCGTAAAGTTAGAGTACATTGTGCTAGAGCTATTCTTTACATTCCAGAATCCATGGGGAGCCAGGAGGAGCAAGGGAGCCTAGCCTCCACTTGCCCAGGCTGGAAAGGGAAGACTGAAAAACTTGAGAAGCCACAAAGCTCATCCTACCTCCTATTAGGAGGGCAGGAATTAAGTAATTTTTAAAAACTGGCAGGAATGAAACACCCAGACTTTGTCATTGAAGCTCTGTTGACTTGCACTGTAAGTTCCATTCCTCTAGCAGGAATATTGCTTTCTTTTGGGCTACTAGCTAGTAGGAAACTATCTGTGAAGTGGGTGGCTAGCAGTCTTAGATTTCTACAGAGTTTTCAACTAATTTTTTAAGAGAACAATTTGTAGCCCATGTGAGTACAGGGCAGATCAGCTGCTGCAGGGCTCAGAAGAACTCTTTGTTAGGCTGGGTGGGCAGGCAGACACTTCTGCAGTGCAGCAATGGACAAACCATTGCTTTCTTTCAGTGCTGCTTTTCAGAGTCCTGCGACCAGCAGTGAAATGAGAACGGTGTGAAGGGCACATCATCAGCTTACCAGAAGCCTTGGCAGAGGAAATATGCATGTGTAATGGCCCTTTAATAGTCGATACAAAATGTGTGTTTGTGTAAGATACAAATGATGTCACACATGGAGTGGGGAAAGAGAAATTTCTTTTCCAAAGAACTGAAGTCACAGTTTTGTCATTTCCCACCCCCCAACCCCCTCTTTTTTTTTTTTTTTTCCCTATTGTAATNNTTTTTTTTTTTTTTTTTTCCCTAATGTAATTGTTGCTTTATGTAGCTCCTTCTTGGGTAGTTAACTTTTGCAGTTGTACTGACTCAGCTTTTATAGCTGCATCGTGACCTGCATGGGGCAAATCATCTGTATAGGGAAAGGAGCCTAGAACCACTCTAGCATAAAGCAAGGGATAGTGCAAGGAAGGAATTTGTGGGGTTTTTCTCCCTGCAGTGAGAAAAGTGCTTGCTGCTTAATGTTGTTGCTGAATGAGAAGACAATCTTATTTGTCTTTTGGCAGTCAAAAATAGATACTTCTTGTTTCGTTGGAGTTCTTGAACCTGCCTGTTCTATCGCCTCCACCAGTGTCACATCTGAAGACCCTGGAAACACTATCACCTCAGTCTCCACAGTGCTTCAGGTAGTCTGAAGTCAGCAAGCAGGAGGAGGGTTCTTGGTGTAGATGGGAGATACCCTGTAGAGTTTCTTTGCATGTAACATTTGCACACGATTAAATAGAGCCACAATATTAAATCTACTTGATGAATTACCAGAGCAAGTTGAGATTTGTCTGTATTGGTGAATGCACATAAAGCTTGCTAGCATGTGGTAGCTAGTTTTGGTTGTGCCCCCGTGTAAACAAGTTGTTGCCTTTTCATTTGGTTAGTTGGGAAAAACCTGGTGTGTGTGTGGTCGTCTTTTTTTTTTGTTTGTTTCATTGTTTTTGTTTGTGGTGTTTTTGTTGGTTTTTTTTTTTTTTTTCCTTTTCCCTGGAAACAGTGAGGGGGAAACTCTAGTTAGCTCTGCTTGCCCAAATGTTTTGTAATATTTAATGAGGCAGGGCGACTGTTACTTGTCGCAGCTGAGAATCTGGAATGCTGTATAAGTCTGTTGTTCTGCACCCCCCTTCCCACTCCTCCAATAGTATAATCACCCTTGGCAGCTTTGATTTCCCATTCTCAAAAGGTTGAATGCCTCCGGACTCTATCTGTAGTGAGGTGCCCTGTGATTCAGCAGCTCCGATATAGCTGTCCTGCTTCAGCCTCCTTTGATGGTTTTTCTGTCCTTTTTTTCTGCTCTATTTTGCAAGTGTAGACATTGGCAGGTCCATGAAAGGGTGAGAAAAAGAGTAGGCAGGGATGTTATCCTCCAACTTCTCTATTAAACAATTGTAGGTTCTGCAAGTGGAATGTGTGGATAACGGGAATGGAGCACAAAATGTCTTCAATGTGCTGTCCCTAGATGTTTGTCTCCAACAGTGACAGAGGGAGATGACTAGTGGACTAGATGAACATTGGTCTGATACAGCAAAGCATTTCTTGTGCTTGTGTTGCTCACTTAGTGTGGGGGAGTGCAGACCAGTTGTGTAAACTGGGTTTGTGTTAGCCAGATGGCTAAAATACTGTTCAATGTAAACGCTATTTGTAGAGTTTCTCAAAACCGGCTGCCTTTTCTTGCAAAACATGGCAAGGAAATACTGTTACTTCACTGGAGCATCTTAAAAGGAATAGCTATTATTATTCGTTCTTTATTTTGTGCTAATGACATGTCATGGTGTGTTTTCAGCTTGGGACATCAGTTCTTAGATGGCTCAGCCTTAAATTTTAGGTTTTGTATTAGTTTAAAGATTTCTTGTCTGAATTGAGAATGTTGTTCAGAGCCTTTTGGAAAGCAGAATGAAATTAAATAGATTATGCATCTTATTCTTCAGATTTCGCAGAGGATTTCCTATAATACTGTTTGGTGTCAATGACTTTTCAAAGCTAGGTGACAGAAGTCAGCTAAAGTCTATTCAGTTACTGAAAAGGATATTTAAAATGTTTAAGGCAACTATTCTGAGAAATTTAGACACGTGTTGGAGCGAAGTTTTTCAAAATTTTAGGTCTTTTCATTATTCTTTTTTTTCCCCTTAATGGTTAGAGCCTCTTGTATCTCTGCCACACAATTGTGTGACAAGCAGATTTAATGAAACCAGGTTTCTAATGTCTTTCTGTGTGTAGACTTTCTGATCTTTAATGAAAGATGAGCTTATAGGGTTTCTTTGTTCTACCCAACTGCCTGTTTATTTTCACACAATTACAGAGGCCTCCAAAGTATTAAGTTCCTCATCTCGTGTCAAATTTGACTGAAGTTAGCCAAAGGTGTTCAAAAGTTCTGTGGGGAAGGGAAGAAGGACACACGTAAGCATATAGGGTATGATTGCATAAATCTCATTTCATGCTAAGAACATGTGCAACAGAACAGAACAAAAAGCCCTTTACTGTCCTGCATTTCATGCTCTAATGGAGTTCTGTGTTGTCTGCAGCATGAATAGCGATTCATAATGTTGGAGGCTGATCTGGGTTTGATGTGGTCAGTGTAGCAAGGAAAAAATATCAATAGGCAAGACAGCAGGCCCTGCTTGCAGTATGCCTTTCTCTAGAGGACTTCCATTTTTCTGCTGAAGCAAATACCAGACTTTTATCCCTGCTGCAGTGTGCGCCAATTTGGTTATGGAAGAGCAATCTGTGCCACAAGAGTCATCACCCTGCTGTGACTCATGGGGAGGTGAGCCGTCTGTTGTCAAAGGGCTTACTCCAGTGGAGGTACTCCCATGTACAGCCCTGGGCAAATCCGACGCTCTGCAAAGGTCAGGTAGGGGAGGACAGCTAATCTCTTTAAAAATACTCTGGTCCTGAAGAAACTCCTGTTCATTTTTTGGTAGCATTTAAGGACTTCTGAAACTGAGAATCAAACAGCCAAAATAGAGACTGTTTCACCCACAGCAAACTAGGCTTGGCTTGGAGAGGAACAAATCAAAGTGATGGAGTGAGCTGATGACATACAGCAGAAGGTACTGTATGAAGCCATTGCTGTAGCAGAGACAGGCTGTATGCCAAAATAGACACTGTTTCACCTACAGCAAACCAGGCTTGGCTTGGCGAGGAACAAATCAAAGTGATGGAGTGAGCTGATGACATACAGCAGAAGGTACTGTATGAAGCCATTGCTGTAGCAGAGCCAGGCTGTATGTCTGCAGTCTACCGTGCAGAAAAGCTGCATGAATGCCTTTTGCCTCTCAGCTGGGCTCACAGCCATTCTAGCCACTACAGGGCAGCTATAGCAGGCGAACTGTGAGACCTTGAAAGAGGATGTATGGGTGGGGTAAAACATGATTTTGACTCCCTTCAGTTTCAGGGGTGACCTTGGAAGAGGGAAAAAAACCAAAAAAACCCAAAAAACCAACAAACCCAAACCAAACCCCACCCCCCAGGAAAATGGAAAAACTCAACCAAAATGGCGATGCATGAGTTTTCATTTTTGGGGAGGGAGTGGGTTGTATTTAAATTCAGGGAAGACTGAGGTCTGGAAGTCCTAAGTGGGTGTCTCTGTGTGGCGCTGAGTAAAGCATATAAGCTTTCCCATCATTCCATACTGACTAATTTAGGCTACTTTCCTCCCAGACAGATGGCAAATGAAGATTACCATCACAGATAATTAGCTTTCCTCATGTATAGGTAAGGAAATGAAGATGTAGAATTCAGGGCTTTAAACGTCACTATAGCATAAATACCCACTAAAAGCTAGCACTGCAGTGTGGGCTGTTGTGGTGTCGTTTTGTAGCTCTTTACATATAGAAATGTCTAAATGTACTTGTGTGAACTTTTCCATGAGAAGCTGAGTTCCTTTATAGCAGCTAACAGTTGCTCTGTGACTGAGTCTGGTTTGTGGTGTTTGTTTGGTTTT
>VWYK01083128.1:220-20655 GCA_013399775.1 Semnornis frantzii | reverse complement strand
TCTTGCAATGACAGGACAAGGGGCAATGCGTTTGAACTGGCAGAGGGGAGATTTAGACTGGATGTTAGGAAGAAGTTCTTTGCAGTGAGAGTGGTGAGACATTGGCACAGGTTGCCAGGGAGGCTGTGGCTGCTCCCTCCCTGGAGGTGTTCAAGGCCAGGTTGACCGAGGCCTTGAGTTACCTGTACTAGTGGGAGGTGTCCTTGCCTATGGCAGGGGGTTGGAACTAGATGATCCTTGAGGCGCCCTCCAACCTAAACCATTCTACGATTCTAGTTAGTTCACACAATGAGCATGGCACATGAACCTTCTTATTGCCTTTCCTTCCTGTCAGCTTGGTATGTCCAGCTATTTGCATGGCTCTAATTGTTTTACAGTGATAAAGCAGATACATTGGATTCCCTTTGTCCATACTCATCTGTAAGTTTGTTCTTTCCAGTGAGAGTGGTGAGACGCTGGCACAGGTTGCCCAGGGAGGTTGTGGCTGCTCCCCCCCTGGGAGGTGTTCAAGACCAGGTTGGAGGAGGCCTTGAGTGAGCTGTACTAGTGGGAGGTATCCCTGCCTGCGGCAGGGTTTTGGAACTAGATGTTCCTTGAAGTCCCTTCCAACCTTACCATTTTAAGATTCTATGATTCTAGACTTATTCCATAATCCCCTCACAGGTGCTTGTATTATGTATTAGGAAGATCATACTGACTGTCACTGCTATGATAGCAAAGACAACATTTGTGTTATAGTTCAGCTGTTGATAACAGTGCGACTTAATAATATTACATAGCTAACTGATCAAAAGAAAATCCTCACAAACCTCATTGTGTATTGAATAAAATGCAATCCTTAAAAGTCTAACTGTCTTTAGATATTTTAGTAATTGTGTATTTTCCACGAGGTGATGAAATGGAAGCCTAATGTTATGTTTGTTCACATACTCCACAGGTTCCTAATAAACATTGATTAGTTCTTTTGGAAGATTAAAAGGCATAAAATCTAAAAGATTCATTCTAGGTTAAGTATACTTTAATAAAGCACTTTGAATGGAAACTAAGATGAAAAATACTCCTCAAATATGCAGATGCTACAGTAAGAATTATGAAAATGGCACAGAGGAAAGCTTTTTCTGCTGCAAAAAGGAAAAGGCCTGCATATGTCTTGCTGGTATTCTGATTTATTAAAAGGTTTCTTTAGTTATAAAGTATACTTTTCAGATATATCCTGTCACTGAATCTCAGAGCATTTTACCTGCATTAGTAATGTCTCAAGACAGCTTTAAGATTTGTCACCTCTTTCAGTAGAGATTCTTTCTTACCCTTTGTGCATGATGTAGCACAACCAAGCCTTAATTTTCGGGCACTACTGAAGTACAAATCATTAATAACAATCTTTGGAAAATTACTATGAGATAAACATTGGGATCACTATTTCAGCATTGGCAAAAGTGCATTAATTTTGCCTCAGTATTCTGTGAACCAGACAAGGAAAAATGTAGAATTACCCCAAGACAGTAAATAAAATACGCTTAAGTCAACAAGGATTTTCTTGGGATACCCTAAGAGTGACCAAGCAGAACCAGTTCTAGTTTTACAACCAGGTAAGCATGAAATATTCCTCCAGTGTTTTCATATGAACTGTTCATGTGTGAAAAATAAAACTTCTACTCTCACAAATTTTCCTGATGCTGTGTAGGAGCAGGCCTCAATTAAGAGATAAGCAAAGTATGTTAGACACATGTGAATGTGAAGAACCTCTTTGAGCTACCCTTTTGAGAGCCTGGATGATTGCTGTAATTTCCATAAATACCTATTTTCTGCCTGTTCTTGACAAGAGTTCTGATTCAGAATACATGCCCATCAAATCTCATACAGGCTACTGTGCTGAAAGTGTCAGTTAAATATAAAAGCTTAAAATCAAGTAGCAAAGTAATTTCTTGGATGATGGCTTCACTTTGTTCTTCTAGGTAAAAATATTTGTAAACTGTAAATGTGTATTTCAGCTAACCAGGTGAAATAGAGTTGATGAAAGCAACACAGACTTTTCCCTCGATGTTAGTTGTGTAGTAGAACTAAGTGAATAAACTTAAAGACATATTAAAGTTGGTCCCTGAGACTTTGAGTTTAATTCTGGAAAGAATACAATGAGTATTTTTAAACATTTCTAATCTTTGCAAATAAAGATTCCTCTTTATTAGGCAAATGTTAAATAAATATCAAAGTTATTCGATTTCTATTTCTAAATTTGCTGTTCCCAAAAAAAGAAGAGTTAAAAAAAAATCAACATTTGAGAAATATCAGACCTTGAGACTTTGTATTTTGGTTCATCTGTAGATTTTTTTTTTGGGTATAATTTTAGAGTAGATATCACAGGCTGCCCAGAATAAAGTGACTTTGAGTTTCTGGTTTTATCTAAAGTCTAGTGATGGCAGATATTTGGGATAAAGAATCTGCAGTGCTGCTTTGCCTTTGCTGTTCAGTCGGTGAAGGAAAAACTAATTGATAAAGTTCACAGACTGTGACCCATATTCATGGACCTATGGACAAAAGGCAGTAAGTAGCTCTTCAGTTTAAAGACTACAGGTGCCAGGAAAATTAAGCAGGTAAGCAATAAGGTCATAATTAGCTTCAGTGGGGAATCATTATGAGAAGGAAAGCTACGATTTTTAGAAGGTGATAGACCAGAAGAAATGTCATGCTCTGCAAATGAACAGATTTATCCATCTCACATTTCTTTATCTCTTAGTACTATTGACTTTCTTTCCCAGTAGCTCTGCTTTTCCCTAGTGTTGCACATGACCACAACACATGCCCATGGCCTTTCAAGTTAGTAGACAACATTCAAACATTAAATTAACCTTTCCTGTTCCTTGTTGCACTTTAGTCTAATCTTGGTGACTTCTTAGAGGTTGTGTTCAGTGCAAGATCTCTGTTACAAGGGCAAAATGTGCTTCAAGAAAGATGTAACAAATAAAATCACCTAGAATGTAAGAGTTAAGTGTAAAGCCAGCCAATCAAAAATTAACTGCCTTATCATCAAACTTCTTTATAGCTCAGTGTACACAGCACAGTGTGCTTGAAAGGAACAGTTGTACTGTAAAATGGTCACATTAGTAGGGTGGTTCTATTAAGCTGTCTTGGGTGACTTAGCATAACATTGAACTCTTTAACTAAACGATTTTACAAAATTAATATATATTGTGCTGAGAGATGATCATTGTGAAATGAAAATAAACATTGAAGTAGATAAAGAAAGAAGAAAAATGTTGAAAAATATTAGAGATGGAAAACTGCAAATCACAAGTTTAGCTGATTTCAAACAGCTAAGATACATACAGAAGAGTAACATTGCCTTTCAATTTTGGCACCTTTGTCAGAAATATTATAATCAATAAACCTCAGTATTATTGATAATAACTCTGAGTGGTATAGCTAAAAATTATTAGACTTTATTTATTTATTTATTTAGTTGTGATCTGGAAAATATGAAAGAAGGAGGAAAATGTAATTGGGCAGTCTGAGATACTTTGTTCTTATGTCTGTGATGGTCCAATTCTCTGTTGTCTCAAAACAATGCATGGGGTTGGACTGGGATGACTTGCTTGTTTCAAACAACTGTGACATTAATTGGTTTGAATAGACAAGTTGGTGGTCTTTAATAACACCCCAAACTGGAAACAGGAAGCCTCTCATTTTACAATCTAACCCCATGATATTTTGCTTCAGGCAGCACTTTCATTTTGGAGGTGGTTTGATGTCAGCATGGTGTTGGCTATCCATGAGCAGATTCAATTGGCTAAACCCTTGACGTTAATCCAGTGCTGTATCTGCATTAACTTTCTCTAGAATCTTGTGCCCAGAATAAAACATGGCTGGTACAGAGACATATGCACACATGCAGCTTTACTGCACACAGACAGGACTTCTTGGTGCTTTCTCTGCAGTAAATGAATGCTCGTTTATTTGAATGAAAAAGGATGAAATGCGTGAAAATAAGCATGAGAAAGGAGGTTGTGTCTTTCCAGGACTACAGTCATCATATGGGATCAGATTGAAGTCTGTTCCACCTTGAAAAATCAGAATAAAAATAGAAATAACCTGGTTTGTCATACTTCAAAGAATCATAGAATGGTAAGGTTGGAAGGGACCTCAAAGATCATCTAATTCTAACCCCAGGGACACCTCCCACTAGTATAGGTCACTCAAGGCCTACTCCAACCTCGCCTTGAACATCTCCAGGCACTGAAGTCCTTGCTCTTGCACACAGAATTACAGTATTGTAACCCTGGAAGCTGTGATGAGTTGGGAATGTTTGGTAATTTTTTAAGGTCAAGCCCCGTAAGAATAATTGCAGAGTTCTGTTGGTATCAAAAGTAATGCTGAGAGCCCTGCAACTGTGCAGAGACAAGCACTGAGAATAAGCAGTACACTTGATTATGTTAAACAGAATTGCACTTGAGAACTGATTTAATTCCATATGCATTTGATCTTGCTTCTAGAATCTTCAAAGACAATGGACCTTTTTTTGGCTTATCATGAGGGAGAATAACCTCTGTGTTCAACTGGACCAAGAAAGCTGATGGCATTTTAAAATCTCCACATTTGAAAACCTGAATTATTTTTTTTAAAACATGTAATATCAGCAGGTTGCTACTAGCAAAATAACTTTTCAAAGGCCTGTGTTTCTTCATGTTCTCAGAGTGAGGTTGGACTAATGAGTTTTGGATAGCAGGGGACATTGTTTATGAACGGATGACCCTTTGCATAAGCACTCCAAAGTCTGAATTCATACTGGTAGATTCTCACAAGCCATCCAAACAAACCTGTGACCCAGTTCTGCAGCCCCTAATTCACTGAAACCAGCAACAGTTTCACTTTTTCAAATGTAGAGGTGAAAAGTAGAAACTTTCTAATGCCAAATCAAGTCTTGCCTGTCTCAGAATGCCTATGTAGTATTTCAAATTGGACAAATCCATGAGTATCTCCACTGTGATAGAGTCGTTATGAAAAGCAACAGCATTCAAGGAATGAAAACCAAGAAAATTATCATTCTGGCTGCTACTCATGTGCCTGTTTTTCAAAGCCATCCATATCGCATAGGAAACATTGAGATCATCTGTTAGTACCATCCTGCCATTAACATGAAGTAGTAGCTAAAAATAGTATCACTGACATTTAATTTTGTAAGGGAAAAAATAAAGACAGACAGTGTGTGGGTGTTTGCATGTGTGAGAGATTGATCACTCGAATGCCTAAAGTTCATCTAATTTCTGTGGAAGTGTTATTTAGCTCACGAGCTGTAGGTCATTGCTTGACTGTACTACAAAAGAAGGTTGTCCACATCCGAATTAGTCTAACAAAGAAGGTTGTCCACACTCTAATTAGTCTAACTGCTGACTTCACCAGTTCATTTATAAGTTTTGGGTGCAATGATTGTACTAAAGTGTTAATACAAAATATAACAAAAATATTAATAATTAAAAATGGAAGCGCAAAGCACCAAACAAAAATAACAGAGGGTATTCTTCATGTTTCATTTATCCTTTTGGTTTAGATTAAGTAGCATTTTAGCTAAAGGTTTAACAGTTACTGGCTCCAAGGTCATCTATTGATTTGAAAGAGCTCAGGTTCTCCAGAGAATAAAAGGATGAGGGAGATAGTGATTGTGTAAACGAGAACAGCTCTGTTGAATTTTTTGCATTGGTGGCTTTTACACAGCTTAAGTTTTACCTTGTACTTGAGAAATGTAACAATAGTGTCATCTTTAATTCAGTTGCCTGAAATGTCAAGAGAATGAACATCACTTTCACTGTCAGTCAGGGCAGCAAAAGGGTGATGTCAGGTGAAAAGCCAGGAGCAAATATAAGGATTTTATTTCAATTAACCCACAGTAAGAAGAGTCTCTGAAGTGGATGTTTGCTTGTTTTTATCCTGATATAAAAAGTGAAATTCCCAGAAAGAGAAGTGTTTGAGGTCTGTAACACCAGTAGTCAGTGAAGAATTTGTCAGTGCAAGTAAAGATGATCAGAAGGCTGGAGCAGCTCTGCTATGAGGACAGGCTGAGAGAGTTGGGGCTCTGCAGCCTGGAGAAGAGAAGGTTTCCAGGAGAACTTCTAGTAGCCTTCCAGTATCTGAAGGGGGCTACAGGAAGGCTGGGGAGGGACTATTGACAAGGTCTTGCAATGACAGGACAAGGGGCAATGGATTTAAACTGGCAGAGGGAAGATTTAGACTGGATGTCAGGAGGAAGTTCTTTGAGGTGAGGGTGGTGAGACACTGGCACAGGTTGCCCAGGGAGGTTGTGGCTGCTCCCTCCCTGGAGTTGGATAAGTCTTTGAGTGACCTGTGCTAGTGGGAGGTGTCCCTGCCTATGGCAGGGGGTTGGAACTAGATGATCCTTGAGGTCCCTTCCAACCTTACCCTTCTATGATTCTATGATTTCTCGTTTTGTGCTAGGATGCACTGTATTCGTGCTTAAAAGCAAAACATTTGTAACAAAAACTTTTTTGCAAACACGGACTTATTAAAAAAGGCAAATTATATGCATTTAGAGTCTATTTTTTATTTCCTTAAGATTAAAACATGGTCAACTTCTCAGATCTGAAAACACATTTCCATGTATGCTCAGGACCAACACAGTGTTATTCTAATGTCAGAATCATAGAATGGTCTGGGTTGGAGGCGACCTCGGGAGGGCATCTGGTCAAACTCCCTCTTGCAGTAAACAGAGGCATCCTCAACTAGATTAACTCAAAAATGCACTGTATGAAGATCTCTCTCAGTAGAAGATCTACTGTTGTGTAAGGGAATTTGGTATAGTTGTGTGAGTCCTAGAGACAGGACTTCACAGAATCAGTCAGCATTGTAGGGGACCACAAGGATCATCCAGTTCCAACAATTACTCACGTCTGCTCAATAAACCCCTATCTCTTCAATTTAGAGACAAGAATATAACAGGAGGTTGTGTTAAATGCCTTATGAATGTCATAGAATCAGCCAGGGTTGGAAGGGACCACAAGGATCATCCAGTTCCAACCCCCCCTGCCATGGGCAGGGACACCCTACTCTAGACCAGACTGTCCAGAGCCTCATCCAGCCTGGCCTTGAACAGCTGCAGGGATGGGGCCTCAACCACCTCCCTGGGCAACCCATTCCAGGCTCTCACCACTCATGCTGAAGAACTTCCTCCTCACACCCAGTCTGAATCTCCCCACCTCCAGCTTTGCTCCATTCCTTCTAGTCCTGTCACTACCTAAAAATGTCCCTCCCCAGCTTTTTTGTAGCTCACTTCAGATACTGGAAGGCCACAAGAAGGTCACCTGGGAACTTCCTCTTCTCCAGACTGAAGAGCCCAAATTCTTTCAGTTTGTCCTCATAGCAGAGGTGATGTAGCCCTCTGAGCATCCTTGTGGCCCTTCTCTGACACAAACACATTATGTATACAACGGGTTTAGAGTAATTTGCAAGGAGCCATCCTACAAGCTTATGAACTGTCACCATCTAGTCCAAAGCAGACTTACTTGATATTTATAGTCTCATAAATGGGAACAGAATTTGACATAGTGAATCTCTGTCATTGAAGTGCTGAGAAATTGACAGGAGATTTCTGCTGATTCAGAACCCTTCTGAAATAGTTCATTATCCCTATGCATTATCCCTGTGTAAAACATTATGCATATTAGAGCTCAAATGGTACTGTTTTCTAGGCGATAAAGTCAGTAATCCTTTGCTGTCTGTCGAACTGAAAAATCCTCTCTTAGTTTCTTGGCTTGGTTTTGTGTGTTTGGGCATAATACCTAGATCTCCAAACAGAGTACTGTTCTTGTTGTGCATGTATATGTATTTCATTGCTCTTCAGATATGTGCAGCATTGCAGCTACCACTTCCAGCTGGCTCATTTTGGTAATCAAAAGCAGCACAACATTACAATCTTCACCTCTTCTACAGATTTTTCTTTTTCTTGTGGTCTCATGTTTTCCCTTATATAGATCACTGTGACAGCATTTCCTATGTGCGTTAATTAAATTTTCAGGAGACCAAGCCGAATTTTGCTCATAGCTGTGCAAGTAATTTTCCTGGATATCTACCTGTATTCTATTTCTGGACCAACAGTGCTGTAAGTTGCTTAGATTTGTGTTTGAGAACTAAAAAAATAGGTTTTGTGGTGGTGTCTGACAGGACCAAAAGTGACATTTCCTCCTTCATAATATAGCATTTATCCTGTTGTCTCATTGTACACTTTTCACATGTTTTGTTTTAGCAGGATTGAAAATAAAATAAACATGATGGGGCAGAAAGTGGTGGTGGAAATAGGAAATGTGAAATCAAAGAACTTGCACCAAGCTAGTTACCTTCTTTGGACTAAAAATAGCATTATGTTTTTATTGCTACTGAAGAAATCATTGTGCTTAATAGAACGTTATGCAGAGTGAGAAAAGATATCTTTGCTTCTGATTTTGTAATACTGACGTTAGTAAAGAGAATTTTTTTTTCTTTTTCATTTTAATATTCCAGGTGCTTAGAAATCAATATCTAGTGTAGCACTTCCTTCATATCCATCTGGAACAAAGCAGACACAGAGCAGCTGAATTCCTCTAACTAAAGGAATAGATTGGCCATCTCCAGGGATATAAACTTGTGTTATATAAATATCTAGAGTATATGAAACGGTCTTTGGGGGTTCTTAGAGTGCACTCTGCTGTTTTAAGTTGGTTTAGAAATGTTGCTTTTCATAATCTAATCCAAGTCAGTTATGAAAAAATACTCTAGAACTTGAACCAGAATGAATACAGACACATGACTGACTTCATTGGTTAAACTCACCAGTCTGAGATACTGTACTGTTATGGAGTGCTCCTTTGAATTTAATTGTCCTTGAGAATCGGATGACTACTTCCAAGTAAATCAGCAAGGGATTTTAAAATCTATAGTACAAAATCAGTCAGAATTACAGCTTTTTGTGTACATTGTTCTATAGGGCTTCTCTGACCACAATCACAGAATCATAGAATGGTAAGGTTGGAAGGGACCTCAAGGATCATCTAGTTCCAACCCCCTGCCATAGGCAGAGACACCTCCCACTAGTACAGCTCACTCAAGGCCTCATCCAACCTGGCCTTGAACACCTCCAGGGGGGGAGCAGCCACAACCTCCCTGGGCAACCTGCGCCAGTGTCTCACCACTCTCACTGCAAAGAACTTCCTCCTAACATCCAGTCTAAATCTTCCCTCTGCCAGTTTAAACCCATTGCCCCTTGTCCTGTCATTGCAAGACCTTGCAAATAGTCCCTCCCCAGCCTTTTTTATTGGCAGAAGCACCTTCATCTGCTCTCTTCTCAGCTTATCTCGTGCTGCTTTTTTACTTTCCCATCCTCTCCTTCCTTTAAATATTATCCTCAATGCAAAATAATTGTATGGATAGCTTTATAGCTTTTGTTTGTAAAGAGGCACTTCAAAGACAGTATGAATCAACAGAAATCTGGAAGTTGGTATTTTTTTCATAGATTTAAAATGGCAGTGTGCCTTTTCTTGGTACATCTGGCATTGTGATGTTGAGATATTGTTGACATATAATCAGTATGAGCTCAGGTATTGCTGAGTTTCATTGCAAATGTATCAGGTAAATTTTTTTTGCTATATATGATGGATCCTGGCTACCAGTTAGTCTGAATAATTTGAGTTACTTTACAGACTTGGACCCTAGGTCAGTACAAATAAAGATCAAAATCTTTATCTGTTGGCCATCCTGCATTTCTGTTGCTCCAATTGATGTCTTGTAACCAACAACCAATAGTATGTTTAGGGTTTGGGGCTGTTTTTTTTCCGTTTTAATACAGCTTGTGCAGTCTCACATCCAAAGAGCTTTGCCATTTGCACTTCTTTAAGGTATTTTTTCCCTTGCAATTCTTAATTCATAAACTAGATATATTAAAATTAGTCTAAGGTTGTTGTAGTTATAGTATGAACCACCTCCAGTCCAGAATATTCATGATTTCCCATAAAGGGAAGAATCCCCTTTGCAAAGGGGCAGAATCCCCTCCATTGCCCTGCTGCCCACACTGCTCTTGCTGCAGCCCAGCACACAGTTGCTGTCTGGGCTGCACTCACACTGCAGGCTCATGTTGAGCTTTTCATCACCCCAGACCCCCAGGTCCTTTTCCTCAGGGCTGCTCTCCAACCATTCACCACCCAGCTTGGATTTCTGCTTTGGATTGTAAATCTGGGATTGAAAACCTGCTCCTAGCAAATTGTACCATGTTTTTCTCTTCCAGACAGTGGAGGTATGTGAAAGGTGTAAATTAAATGTTATAAGCAATGCTTCTTCCTTTTGCCCATGAATAATTTTCTTCTCAAAGTTTGCCATGTGCAGTCTTTCATTTAATCTCTTTGTTTATCTCCAAAATTAATGCCAGGTAAATCTATTCCCTTGATGACAGATGGTTAGCTAGGATACATGCCTTTTCACTTTAATTAATTGTTTCTCACAAAATTTATTATCTCCTAGTCTCAATCTCTTTTGTCATTTAATATTAGTATAAAAATCCTACATCATTGTCCTGCCTGGTAATGTATTTTGCTTACTTTTGCCACATGCCAGAATAAACTCACGTACAGAAAGGCAAAATACCTTTCCTGTTGCATGTTTTATGCTTCCATATTACTTAAATCCATCTGAAATTGAAATTTCCTTATATATAGCTCTGCTGTGTTTTTTAAAAAATGTGTATATATATTGTCAATCTTCCTGAAAATGTAGTAATGAAAATGAAGCAAATGTCGTGTAAGACATCCATATGAAGCTATGTTGAGAGCTAGCAGCCGGTAGAGTTAAAATGTGTGTTGCATCATATCCAAGCAGGAGGGGTTGGTGTGGTTGTAGTGTAATCCAACTTTTTGGGTACCAGGGGGGCCTGTTTTTTTTTTTTTTTTTTTTTTTTCCCCAAATTGAAGTCTTGCTTGGACTTTCAGGCAATAATTGATACTAGACCTCAACTCAATCTTCATTTTAAGCACGTTGACTTCTGGTGGAAATGTGTATGAGTTTATGTACAAGTATCACTTTTAATCTATGCAGCACAGGGACTTAGCAATGAAACTTTATTCCAGGTTGAGTCTTTCTGTTATTATCATAGAATCATGGAATGGTAAGGTTGGAAGGGACCTCAAGATCATCTAGTTCCAACGCCCTGCCATAGGCAGGGTCAATCTCCCACTAGTACAGGTTACTCAAGGCCTTGTCCAACCTGGCCTTGAACACCTCCAGGGAGGGAGCAGCCACAACGTCCCTGGGCAACCTGTGCCAGTGCCTCACCACCCTCACTGCAAAGAACTTCCTCCTAACATCCAGTCTAAATCTCCCTTCTGCCAGTTTAAACCCATTGCCCCTTGTCCTGTCATTGTAAGACCTTGTCAATAGTCCCTCCCCAGCCTTCCTGTAGGCCCCCTTCAGATATTGGAAGGCTACTCTAAGGTCTCCTTGAAGCCTTCTCTTCTCCAGGCTGCAGAGCCCCCACTCTCTCAGCCTGTCCTCATAGCAGAGCTGCTGCAGCCCTCTGAGCATCTTCATGGCCCTCCTCTGGACCCACTCTGACAGTCCATGTCCTTCCTGTGCTGGGGGCTCCAGAACTGCACACAGTTATTCTTTGAACAGAATATAGCCCTTCCCTTTGAAAATCTTTTTTGCTACAGGGTCCAGCATGGCCTGGATTGAAGTAGGAAAATGGGCAGCCAACCAGCTGCTGATTTGGAGACTCTACAGAGACTACAGCAAAGCAGTACTTCTGATGTAATGTAAATAGATAAAGTTAATAAAAAGTTATGTCTGATGTTTGGGTTTTAATAATTAATGGTTTAATATAATCAGATATATACTATGTTAATTAAATCAGATTCCAGACACATGCATCCCTTAAAGAGAAACACTGATACGACTGAGAATTTGGTATGCTTTCCACACAACCTTCTATCATTCCAGACTGCAATCTGACATGGGAAAAAAAAAAAAAAAACCTCTAATGAAGCTCACAAATTATGGAGAAGTAATATCTGAATTATACAAAATACAAGCTCATAAGCTGCCTTGAGTATTGATTATCCAATGACCTTTTACTTATCTTACAGTTAATTTCTTTGTATTCTAGACTGTAATTCATGATTCTTCAACAAGTAGAAAAAAAGAGGACATAAAAATCTGCAGGTGGGCTACTGTCTCCAAGAAAATGTTGGTTCTTCCTGTAGCACTCTAATGAGCCACCTTTCTCTCATTTTTACCTCCTTAAAAACCAATTCTCTAATTAGATAAGCAGGAACAAATTAAACTTATATAGCAGCTGTGCTCTGCAAGTTGCTTTATGCATCCCAAAGCAGTCAAGAGTCCAGTTCTGGAGAATGTAGTTGTTTGTAGCTCACTATGGGATACCATTTTAAATGACCTTCATGGACAAGTAAGTCTGCCAATGTCTTTCAGACATCTGAACAATCCAGTTCCCCCTTTGATTTAAGGAAGTACCTAGGCCCAAACTGCAGGTACTATATTTTGTTTCCATTTTATTTCCATTTCACGTCATTGACTGGAATATCCTGCACTTAATAATATTACCAGCTATACTCAATTTGCTATTTAATTAGGAATGTTTAATGCTACTGTCTGTTTAATATTTGAAATATTGTTCAAGGGAGAAATAGGACTCTGGCCATTGATATTTCCATTTCCTTCTCGACACTTAGAGGGAAATCTGGAATTGTTAATGAAGTACCCATTTGCCAACAAAAGCTCCCAGCACTGATAATAAACTGTTTTCAGGACACTGAAAGGCAGACAACTGATTTTCTCTTTTCCTTTTTTTCTTTAACTATGTTTCTGAAGAGCCTCGTTGCATGGGGAAGATGATGATAATCACTTTTGTATGTTTAAGTGTTATGCTGATATTTACTGAGTTTTACCAAAGAGTTCTGTCTTTAGTCATCTACTTTATTTTCTATCTCTTCATAACCAGGAGTTTGAGAGCTATCTGGTTCATATTCTGAAATGAAGAGGGAGGAAGAGACAAGTGTGGGGCAAGAACTGGACCTTGTGTACTACTTTGTCAACTTTTATCACAATGAAATGCTTTTTTTATCCAGTATGTTGCCATGCAGGATGTAGCCTGCTGTCATAACAGATGCAGTACATGTTGAGAATTCAAACTTTCCAGAACATTAATCAATTGGACTAAAAGATCATCTGACTATGTCTTGGTATGCATCTTGCTGAGTGAAGCTGACCTCCACCAGAAAAATGGTTCTTTTATTAGAAAAAAGCTGTATAAAATCAAATATATGGCCTTTGATTTGGAATTAAACAGGGAGGAGGTGTGGGACAATCATCTACAAAGGCAGTATGCTATATTTTCTAGGTTTCAAGGGAATGTGATGGACATCTTTCCTGGTCTCCTTTAGTATGAAAGCCCTCTAGCCCCTTGCTTATGCAGCTGTAATTGACTGAGACTTTATGTGGATGAATTTTATTAGCATTCTTCATGCATTCATTTGCATTCAGTGGACTCACACCTATGAAATGAAGATTTTTTTATTTCTTTATATGAAGTGTCTGAAGCAGAAACTGAGGAATATTGTCCTTCGGAGTAGGAAAAAGTAAACTTTTGTGACTTTTTAAATGAATAGGCCTTTTGCTTATGCAATTTACTAGTAAATCAGCCCTCTGTATCCGTGTCAATATAATCCATTCTTCTCTTTACCTCGGAAGCTTTTAAAGTGCCTTGGCTCCCTTCCAGAGAAATCAAATACTGGCTGGTCCCAGTCCTCTAATTCAAATTTATTAATGTACTTTCACTCTCTTTTGGTTCAAAGTTTCTAAAGTTTCTATTCTTTAGCTCAGATTTTGTTGTTAAGATATCTATAATTGCAGAATGATGCTTCTTAGCTATACAGTATGCTAGAGATAAGATTTTCACAAGATGACTCCATTAGATCTAACTCAATATATACATGTACAGCTGGCAAGTTTTGTAGGCAATTCCTTCTCTTGCCATTCTCTTTAAACGACAAAAAAGCTGTATATGTAACACCTGAGTATCAGTCCAGTCATACTACAGTGGTGAGGGTTTTTTGCTTTCTGCATTGAATAGAACCAGTATATGAACTGGCTTGACTTTTTTGTTACCTGTTGACTATATAATAATTAGCTGGAAAGTCACTTCACTACCTGTAATCTGGCTATCGAATTTTCCTCCCTCACAAGTACTCCTAAAATGCCAGCTGTTCTGTCATGCACTTATACACACACCCATAGAATCATAGAATGGTAAGGTTGGAAGGGACCTCAAGAATCATCTGTTCCACCCCCCTGCCATAGGCAGGGACACCTCCCACTAGCACAGGTCACTCAAGGCCTCATCCAGCCTGGCCTTGAACACCTCCAGGGAGAGAGCAGCCACAACCGCCCTGGGCAACCTGTGCCAGTGCCTCATCACCCTCACTGGAAAGAACTTCCTCCTAACATCCAGTCTAAATCTCCCCTCTGCCAGATTATTGCCCCTTGTCCTGTCATTGCAAGACCTTGTCAATAGTCCCTCCCCAGCCCTTCGCTAGGCACCCTTCGGATACTGAAAGGCTACTCCAAGGTCTCCTGGAAACCTTCTCTTCTCCAGGCTGCAGACCCCCAACTCTCTCAGCCTGTCCTCATAGCAGAGCTGCTGCAGCCCTCTGATCATCTTCGTGGCCCTCCTCTGGACCCACTCCAACAGGTGCATGTCCTTCCTGTGCTGGGGGCTCCAGAACTGCACACAGGACTCCAGGTGGGGTCTGACAAAAGCAAAGGCGCAGAATCCCCTCCCTTGCCCTGCTGCCCACACTACTCTTGATGCAAGCCCAGGACTTGGTTGGCTGTCTGGGGAGGCTGTCTGTCATGTAGGAGGAAAAGAGGAAAAATATTCTCTTTATTGATGCATTTCATAGATCCTGTTTTGTTTTGTGTTGTTAAAAAAAAAAAAAAAAAAAAGTGTGTAGTAAAGTTTATATTCTGGTTAGGTTTAGATTTTTTTTTCCTCCTTCTTTCATCACATTTCCTCTTCTCTGTTATCAGTTTTAGAGAGGGAGAAAAGAAGATTAATTTTGACCCAATCGCTTAAATGACTGAAGACAACAGTACTCTTCAGAGATATCTTTATTAGTCAGAGCTGTTGTACTACTCTTCCTGGTCCAATAATCTTGTCAGGGTAGAATTTTATGGAATGTATACAAGATCTCTCTGTGTATATATGTCCTTTAAAAACAGAAACCCCCACAAAAACCCACCCCACTCCCCTGCCCCAACAACAAAAAAACCCAATTGCAATACTGAATTATTTACAATAGCTATTTTGGCCTCAAATTTAACAGAGAAGAATAGACAATCTGAGCATTAAAAGCATTTATAATTGTATTATGAGCTCATCACCTGGCACTACCAGGACAGAAAGTAAGAAATATTCAGTGTAAACCTAGTTTAATTGAATTTAACTGAAGATGCTGTCAGCTCATATTCCTAGTACACAAGATGAATGAAAATCAAATAACGAGTTCTAACAACTTATAAAAACGGAAAAAAAAAATAGCCCTAGTGTTAGATCCCAATCTGAAGAACAAGAACAATATCAGAAAATTACCTTCTTGCAATTCATTAAACTTTTATGGTTATAATAGGGAAACTAAAGGCAGGGCTACTTTTACTTAAAATGTGGTGTGTGGGCTCTGTTTTCTGCAAGAGTAATTAAGCCTAAATCTTGAATTCAAATCACTAGTGGAAGGCCATATGTCTTTCTTCCTGCAGTGAGCAAAAATAAGGACCAGCCTTTTACAATTTCCCCCATTTCTCCATGGAAAGAGGTGTGCAATGATTAAGATTTTTGCGACCTTCCAAGTGACATAAATTTATGTGACTAAGATGTAATTAGTAGAGCTAAAGTTAGCCCCCCCTTTAGTAGGGGGAAAAGAATGTATTTAGCTCTTTCTGCAATGGGAGAGGCAAGCAGCTGATATGTCAAGACTAGGATGGTTGTGGCTGCTCCCTCCCTGGAGGTGTTCGAGGCCAGGTTGGATGAGGTCTTGAGTGACCTGTACTAGTGGAAGGTGTCCTTGCCTATGGCAGGGGGTTGGAGCTAGATGATCCTTGAGGTCCCTTCCAACCTTACCATTCTATGATTCTATGATTCTATGACTATTGCCAAAGCACTTAGATGTGTGGCATTATTATTTTAATGTACGGTGTCAAGAGTGTTGCTTTCCTGGCATGAAACATGAGTATTTTGGTCTTAAACCCAGTCTGAATACTGGGATAGTTCTGTAGAGAAAAAAATCAACTTTAGAATACTAACATTAAAAACAGAAAATTGCCTCCAGAAATCTGTAAGTTGAAATTGTAAACTACCTATGCATGTGTCTCCAAGACTTTTGGCAGGTGCCTCCTGCTTAGTCAGTGGTGGGCTTGTCACTGTCCCCAAGAAATGCCTTGCCTTCTCTTGATGGCCTGTCTGTGGTTTTTGTCTTGTTTGCAATCATCAGTGATGATGCAGATCAGATGTGAATCATATGTCATTGGAGAGGGTGAAGGCATCTGAACTGAATTCCTTTATAGTGCACCTAGAAATATTTACATTGCTTATTTGGCAGGAGTGGAGAATTCAGAGGGGAGAAATAGGACATATTTGGGACCTTAACAATAGTTCATCTGCAGTAAAAATTACTTTATTTTTTTTTAAATGCACACTTATTTGTCAAAAAGCATTCACCAGTAATGAAAAATAAATTTAGTTGAAATCCAGATTTTCCATTACAGTCAGGTTGAATGAAAAATTTCTCATCAAAATAGTTACTGTATTTGATTTGACTCACAGTGAAACCTGCAGCTGTTATTGACCAGACTTTTGAAATGAGTTTTATTTCAAGTGTTCGATGACTACTGCCACACTCTTCCAAGAATGACTTTCTGGGGATTTTATCATTGAATCATAGAATCTTAGAATGGTAAGGTTGGAAGGGACCTCAAGGATCATCCAGTTCCAACCCCCTGCCATAGGCAGGGACACCTCCCACTAGTACAGGTCACTCAAGGCCTCATCCAACCTGGCCTTGAACACCTCCAGGGAGGGAGCAGCCACAACCTCCCTGGGCAGCCTGTTCCAGTGCCTCACCAATTTTGCCACTCTTGAGTAAGTAAAAGCAACCTAAGCCATTCTATGATTCTATAAATGAAATGAGTCAAATGAACTAACCAAACTGGAGTCAAGAGATAGCTAAACTGAGGCCATTGGAAGCTGTTAGCTTTTTAACAAACCCCTTGAAGCCTGCAGAAGGGAAATGCTCTCCTTCTTTGTAGTTGACATTGAAATAACTTTTCCAAAGTTTCTGCTTCAAACTTTCACGAAACAGTAGCAATATTTCCTGCATTTTCAGTGCAGCATTGAGGTTAGTTTAAACAGCAAAAATCTCAGATTTCACTACTGCATAAATACAAAGGCCAGGAAGACAATTTAAGTAAACAAAATACTAATACACATCAATCTCTATTTTTCACTGCAGGTTAGTGTCAAAAAGATCTTTGTCTGCAGAACACTTTCACAAATGCCCCCACACTCAGGTCTGTTGAGAAGCAGTGATTTATTTCCTTGGATGGCTGAGACACTTTGAAAGTCAATAAAACTGGAAGCTCATTTAAAATTTTAATAGTTATTAAGAGTGATTGCAAATATTCCTAGGGAGACACTTATTTTGCTATCTACTCACTAAAAATCAGTCATATACATGATTGTTTATGTATCAGTGGGGAAAAAACTCTATATAGTTCAAAATCATAGTATTATCTCAGATTGGAATATCCCATTTGCTGAGTGGAACAACTGAGATACACACCAGCTTTGAACTTTTAGGAAGTCAGTGGGAGTAGAATGCATCTAACAGGCTTCCAAATTACTGTTAATTAATACACTGGCACTTGAAAATTAACAAGGAAAATGAGGCTACATGACAGAGGAAATTTAACTCCATCTCTTGAAGCTTTAGTATTTATTCACAGAGGCAGAATTATTGTGCTTCGAGGTAAAATAATTGCCTTAGAAACAGCCCTTCATATTCTGCCAAAAAATGCATGCTGGGTGACAGGTGCTTGTGCTTTTATAGTGTACTAAAAGTGCATAAGGGACTGAGAAAGGATATTTGTAAGTGATAAAATAAACCTGGAAATGTCAAATATTCGAAGAAAAATGGATTCTGACAGTTTCATGAAAGGCCTGAAGACCACACATTTCAGTGGGATGGAAAGGCTGTGAACTTGCACNATTACAAGACCTTGTCAATAGTCCATCCCCAGCCTTCCTGTAGCCACCTTCAGATAGTGGAAAGCCACTACAAGGTCTCCTCGAGGCCTTCACTTTTCCATGCTGCAAAGCCCCAACTCTTGTAGCTTGTCCTCATAGCAGAGCTGCCCCATCCCTCTGCTCCAACCCTCCTCTGGACCCACTCCAACAGTCCATGTCCTTCCTGTGCTGGGGGCTCCAGAACTGCACACAGGACTCCAGGTGGGGTCTGAGGAGAGCAGAGTAAAGGGGCAGAATCCCCTCCCTTGCCCTGCTGCCCACACTGCTCTTGTTGCAGCCCAGCACTCGGTTGCTGTCTGGGCTGCACTCACACTGCAGGTTCATGTTGAGCTTTTCATCACCCCAGACCCCCAGGACCTTTTCCTCAGGGCTGCTCTCAGCCATTCACCACCCAGCCTGTATTTGTGCTTGGGATTGTGCCTACCCAGGTGCAGGATTTTACACCTGGCCTTGTTGAATTTCATGAGCTTGGCCTGGGCACACCTCTCCAGCCTATCCAGGTCCCTCTGCATGGATCCCTGCCCTCTAGTGAGTCGACTGTGCCGTATGGCTTGGTACCATCTGCAAACTTGCTGAGGGTGCACTGATTCCTCTGCCCATGTCACTGACAAAGATGATAAACAGCACTGGTGCCAGCACTGACCCCTGAGGGATGCCACTTGGCACTGGTCTTCAAATGGTGATACATCTGTAAGAAGAGATTCTGTGAAGTGAACCAATGCATTTTTATGTCCTCAACACACTGTGGACTTTGTATTCATAATGTTTCTCATTAAAAAAAATAAAAAATTAGTCTAACCTTCTAAGTATTCCCTCATGCCTCCTCCCCCCTTGAAAATAATTGCTGTTTCATTACTTATATTTACTCACAATATCAACTTAACTGTATATCTGGTTTCCTCAGAATCACCTCTGATTCATAGACATAAACTAACAGGCCTCTAAGTAAACATGTAATTCACTGAGATTAATTTTGGGAATTAATCTTAGTAAAAACAACACCCCAAAGCAAACTCTTTTCCTGCTGAAGGTATACACCAGGAAAATTTGTACAATATATCTTCTTTTATCATAAAATCTGATAAAACATGGCAATTGTTGTTTGATGAAACAAGGCATAGTAGTGAAATCACAGGAAAGAGCATATATTCTCTTTGCAACTGTTTGAATTCATGACTGGATAACATTAAACCTTAAGATTAAAAAAATCTAGTTGCATCCCTTCTAGTCTTTTGCAGGAGAAGAAATGTTTTCTATGAAATCCTTAAAACAGGAAAACAGAAGATTTGCTGAAGGGCAGGCAGGTGAGTGTAAATGGAATAGAACAAAACTGCCTTTGAAATCTTCTGAATGTCTTGGTCAAATAAGCCTATCATTGCTCATGCTGAAACTGACAGTGGTTTGACTTGCCAGCTAAAGCTGATCCATTTGCCATTGGATCTGTTCATTTCTCAATTTTACAGCTTCTGTTGTTGTCATTACTTTTGTCCTTTCTCGGTTCAAGAGTTCTTTATAAAAGACCAATTGTTTTGCAGTAGGAAATCGTGGTGTGACCATCAAGGACTTTTTAAAGTATTTTATTGAGTTTCTGAAACGATATTCCAGGTTATCTGATGTTTAGACTTGCCCTAGGTCAAGTTGTATTGGTCTTTAGAAACCATTCACAGAACTCCATAGTAGTGTTTTTCACTGCAATATTTAGGGAGCACTTCGAACCACACCTGATGCACTGCTACAGAGGTGATAATTCTTTAGTAACATGAAGCAGTATTCCAGAAAAAATGACTGAAAAATGCAGTAGCTACCTGAAATAGCAGTGAGAGGTTTCAAAACTCAGAGTGCAAGTGCTTGTGCTGGACTTTGACCTTTTTACTCACCTTTTTACTCTGTATCTACTAACCTCAGCACTTCCATGCTTTTTATGCTAGTGGCTGTTACAGACTTGAGATCAAGCATTTTCAACCTGAACTTGGTTAACACTTTTCTAATGTCAGCATTTTGAAATTATTTTTTCTCCCTTCCTTCCATACATAATAAGAAGATAAAATGGCAGATCTGCTCACAGGGTCATATGAGAAACTGGACAAGTTTAGACATA
>VWYK01083127.1:238-10530 GCA_013399775.1 Semnornis frantzii | reverse complement strand
AGCAGTTCTAGGATTCTATGATTGATTTGTGCTGACCTACGAGACACTCTAAAAGTTATCCACAATAGAGGGAGAGATTTTAGGCAAACAATGAAGAATACGTGTCCCTCGAGATTATATCTGAAGGAAATAAAGCCTGTCACACAAAATACAGTGTGTGTCTAGAAGAGGCATTTCCTCTTATTCCTTTCCTTAAGACACGAGGCATGGTGAAAGTTTTACTGGATACTTGCAGAGGCAAAGGAAATCATCCACACTAAGCAGAGACAGAGAAGAGTGCTGCTGGTCTCACGGACACACACCTGTAAACACTGCAAAAACCCTCATGGAATTAACGTTGCAAGGATCCTTATTGAGGTGACTATAGCATGCCACTGGACAAGGTGTCACTGAGAGTTATTTATTTCTAAATGTAATACAAAGTTAAAAGCAGGGAGCTAATAAAGGCTTTAAAAAGGAATAATAAAAAAAAATCTAATGTATCAAGCTAGAAAACTTTCAACTTCTACTTTGTATCCTAATATCATGAAAAATTAAAAATACACTCAGTATAAGAATTACTAAACAAAAGCAAAGTCAGATATGTATAATATATAAAAATACCAAGAGATAACATGTTGTGAAATACTTATCACGAGAGTGACTGCAATGCATTTTCATCTTAAACTCTAAAATGAACTCCAAGTCGCATGTGGAGCAAAAGGCATCCTTTCTGCTGTAACATCACCATAACTCCAGGTCTTCTTTCAGTCAGAGTATAAAATAATCTAAAAACAGGACAACAAAACAAAACAAAACCCAAAACAATTTAAAATCAGCTGAATTCTTACAGTTAGAAACCTGAAAGCCATGCAGACATTTTAAAAGTCACGATGAAACAGCTACTTTGTCATGAGTTTGAGAATTACCTCTTTACACGATTTCAAAGACTCCTTCCATGACTCATGCCAGCATATATTGTATAGCCTTTCTGGAAAACTTCTACATATCTGTTTTTTTTTTATAGCTAGAGATAAATAAAATGCAGTATGCTGGGTTGCATGAAGAGGAGTGCGGCCAGCAGGTCAGGAGAGGTGATTCTCCCTTGTGAGACACCACCTCCCATGGTGGGGTCCTCCATCATATGAAGGACATAGAACTGTTGGAGTCAGGCCACAAGGTGATACATGGGTTGGAAGCACCTCTGCTGTTGAGGATAGGCTGAGGGAGCTGCAGTTGTACAGCCAGCAGAAGAGAAGACTCTGGGAGGACCTTAGAGCTGCCTTCAAGACTACAGTAAGGGTGGAGAGACACTTTTCATAAGGGTGTGTCTAGTGACAGGACAAGGGAGAATGGTTTTAAGCTGAAGGAAGAGTAGGTTTAGACTGGATCTTTGGATGAAGTTCTTCAGTACCAGGGCGGTGAGCCTCTGGAACAAGTTGCTCAGAGTGGGTGTGCCCTCCTGGAGGTGTTTGAGGCTAGGCTGGATGAGGCCTTGAGCTACCTGTTCTCGTTGAGAGGTATCCCTACCCACAGCAGGGAGGTTGGAGTAGATTGACCTCTAAGGTCCCTTCCAAACTTGGCCATTCTACGATTCCATGATACATTTACACACAGAACCACAATAATGTTTAGATTGGCTCCAAGCCATTTCACTGCACAAACAGCAGGTAAACCTTAAAAATTAGAAGTAAGTTTGAAACTTCTGCAAACCCAGCTTGTAAACATTTTTGCAAAGTGTGCCGGTTTTGAGCTAATTGGAATATTTTAATAGAGAAAATTATATTATAGGCTGTGAAAAGGAAACAATGGTGATGTCTACTTNTTCTAGCCTGGGTGATTTTACAAAGTGTTAGGGGGGCGGGGAACTCCCAAACCATCACACAAAGCTTATTGCTAACCACAACAATGAGAAGTTACAAGAAAAACCCTTTAAGTGGCTGCTTAAACACCTTACCAAATTAGACAGGGTGTCCATGAACTGCAGTATTATCTCCTTCTCCACTTTGCATCTGCATCTGCATCTGCGCCTGCATTCTAGCAATCATCTCCTGCATGCGACGAAGCTAGAAAAGTAGAACAGAAGAATCCTGCAGCTTAATCTCACATCAGAACACGATTCCTTGCTGCCACTACAGTATTAATTCTTCATGTTAAACTGGGAACACCTATCTGCGTTAACCTCATCTCCCCTCCCTGGAGGTGTTCAAGGCCAGAGGATGGGGCCTTGAGCAACTTGGTCTAGTGGGAGGTATCCCTGCATGGGGGTTGGAACAAGATCATCTTTAAGGTCCCTTCCAATGCAAACCATTCCACGATTCTCCCTTGTACAGGACCTGCTTCAGATCTCCACTTCGGTCTTTCTGCCCAGTTTTTTGCTATTCACTGGACTTTTTCTAGTCTTGGCTACATTGTTTTTGGGTTAAGGGGACAATGAGAACACTGTTAGAATTCTGCATTATGGATTTATCATAGTGGCAGAATAGGAAGTTGTTTCACTCTTTATTCCTTACAGTTGTTACCATTGTTTCCTGCTTCCCTGCAGAGCTGAACAGACTTGTTCACTATTTGCAATTGCTTACTTCGGAACCTTTCCTGACAGAAGGGTGGCTCTCCCTCCCCACACAATATGCATTATCTCCATTACTGATAAGCATACTGAAATCAATCATTTCAGTAGATTCCACTGGCTTCAATAAATCAAGTGTCCTGAGGCTCCTCTACACTTCTTCACATTACATTTTCCTAATGCACCTTGAATAACTTTGTAATAGCAAATTCTGCTTTCGCCTTTACAAATTATCAAGATCACATAAATAATTGCATCTGAAGTACTGACAGAAGAATAAAAAATCTCCCCATAAAGAATACAAAAATAAAAATCCTGATAGCATGGAGTTATTTCATCTTACTTCAGCTTCTTTTTCAAGCAGAATCTGGTCTTTATTTACTTCTTCTTCCTCTATTTTCCTAAAATCAAATGAATATTGTCAGCAGTGTGCATGCACTCTGGATTTTGAACTTTAACAATGCTTTGTTGACAAAATCAAAGCTCTTAGAACACATCAGACTCATAATACAAACAGAATCCATTGTAACACTTTCTTTGCATGGCTGCAATTTATGCTTTATTTTGAGACCACAATTTTCCCCCTACTTCTTCATAAAGTTCTGTCCAGAACAAGTATAAACTTCAAATATTATTCTAGCCATTACTTTAAAACATGACAGATCTTTGTATGAATTAAAATTACTGCTGAAAGAGTAAAAATTTACCTAACCATAACATTGTGATTGTGATATGAGTACCACACAGATACAGCAAATTCAGAAACACTGCAAATCCACACTCAAATCTTCTCCATCAATACAACTGAATTAAAATCCTAAGCTCAAGGAAATGCTGGATAAGAAGTCAACAGAAATATGAAACCAATTTGTAAAGTAACAAGTACTCTAAGAAATTCTCTATCTAGAAACTTGGCTCTTAGAAACTCTAAGAAACTGTATCTGGAAAATCTGCAGCCAGAGCCTTCCTGTTGCAGTTCTCTCTCATCTCTAACTTCATGAGCCTGTGTTTGCTACTACATATCTAAAGGGCTCATAACCATAGCCAAAACCATTGCAATGCAACCACTGTACGCATATAGGACCCTTCAAAAATGATCTGGATGTTGGGATCAAGAGCATCCTGATGAAGTTAGCAGATGACACCAGAATGAGTAGGGTGGTTGACATTCCAGAAGGGAAAGCCACTCTCCAGGAAGACCTGGACAGCCTTGCAGGAGTGGCCTAGCAAGAACCTTGTGAAATTCAACAGGGACAATTGTAGGGTCTATTCACTTGGGAATACACAACTCAGGAGTGCAGCTCAGCCTGAGATCCACCTATCTGGAGAGCAGCCCCATGGAAAGGGACCTCGGGGGTCTTGGTGGACAACAAGCTCAGCATGAGTGACCAGTGTGCACAGCAGCAAATTAAGCCAACGTGATGCTGGGTTGCATCACCAAGGGCATCACCAACAGAGATAAAGAAGTCATTGCCCTACTCTGCTCAGTGCTGGTCAGCCCACAGCTGGAGCACTGCATGCAGTTTTGGTCCCTGATGAACAAAAATATAAAAAAGGTGGACAGGATGAAAAGTATCAAGGGCCAGGAGAATGATCAGAGGACTGGCAGCCCTGCTGTATGAGTAAAGGCTGAGAGAGCTGGGTTTGTGCAGCCTTGAGAAGGCTCAGGGAGACCATATTACCATGGACCAGTACACAAAGGGTGGCTACCAGAAGGATGGAGAACCGTTTTTTACACGGAGAAGAGTGATGAGAACACAAGATGCTGCTGGGGAGATTCCCCCTGGACTCCAGAAGAAAATGTTTCCCTATGAGAGCAGTCAGACATTGGAATCATCTCCCAAAGGAAGCAGTGGACTCCCCTCCATTGGACAGTTTGAAGACTCAGCTTGTCAGGGTACTGGGTGAGCTCATTTCAACTATACCATCACCTAGAAAGGTTGGACCAAATGATCCTTGGGGTCCCTTCCAGCCTAGCATTCTGTGATTCTGTGATAACTCTATCCTCTGCTCCAATGAAAACTTCTAAGTTTGATTATTGCTCTGGTGAAGTCACCTCAGGGTTTGGCGTTTTTGATTTTTTGGAGTTTTTTTTGGTTGTTTTTATTTTCAAGTCCAAAAGATTCCTTTTATATAACACATTAAAATGTAGTGCAAACATTGATCACTCCTGCCAAAATCAAGCCAATGCTTTCCATCAGTATGTCAGCAAACTCTTAATTGGGATATTCCAGTTTTGCACTGAGAAATCAAGCCTATCAATATGTGGCACAGTTTAGGTGATTTTGTGGTGCTAGGTCATAGGCTGGACTTGATGGTGCCACAGGTCTTTTCCAACCTCAGTGATTCTGTGATTCTGTAATATTTTTGTGTATGATATATGGAAGATTACCTATCGCTTTGCTAGTAGATCATATCCCACATTGCAATGAGGAGTATCTCCTCATAGGTCTCATCACACAAGGGCCTTTGAAAGTGCATTGTAAACAAACTGGTATTTGTTAAAAGTTAACAGAGAAGGAGATCATAAAAAAATTCCTCTGTGCCCAAAAGCCTCAAAGAACTTCAGTGAATACAGTCAACAAGCAGTAATGGCCAA
This sequence comes from Semnornis frantzii, assembly GCA_013399775.1. Taxonomy (NCBI): domain Eukaryota; kingdom Metazoa; phylum Chordata; class Aves; order Piciformes; family Ramphastidae; genus Semnornis; species Semnornis frantzii. The sequence goes on along the minus strand of VWYK01083127.1, from coordinate 5,383 downwards.
GCATCGCTGATGGGGTAGGTGCAAGTTTGAAATAAATGCACCAGCTACCCTTGGAGTAACTTAACTCCATTCTAGCACCACTCTGGAAATAAGACAACAGAGAGATATGGGGTTACTTAACTACAGAAGATACAAAGTATGCTTGAATGCTGTGTTCAGCTCCCAGTCCTTGCTATAGAAGGATATTGAGGTGCTGGAGCGTGTCTGCGGAAGGTCAGCAAAACTGGTAAAGGGTCTAGTGAACAGATTCAGTGAGAAGCAACTGAGGAATTGGGGTTGTTTAGTCTGGAGAAGAGGAACAGGCTGCCCAGGGTGGTAGTGGAGTCACCGTTCCTGGCGGTTTTCAAGAAACGGTGTGGACATGGCACGATGACCATGATGGTGTTAGGTTGAAGGTTGGACTCCATATTAAAGGTCTTTTCCAAAGTAAACAATATTACAATTCTATGAGAAACATGGTTTAGACTCACAAAGAAATATATCCCAACTTAGCAGCAACTTGCTGCCATAGGTCCTCAGCAGAGGCAGATTTAAATCTTCTGAAAACTGGTAAAGACTTTTGTACTCCGGATGATTTTAGGCTCCATTGCTTCTAAGACTTTTGTACATATCTGTTGGATAATAGGTACTAGTACTTGGCAAAACTGGGGGTTAGTTTTTGCAGCTTCAACTTCAGAGAACAGGGGGAAAGGGTATGTCATCCTGCCTGAGGAGAAAGGTGGATTTGCAGGCAAATGCTACAAGCAGAGAGAAACTAATTCTCCTGAAAACTAACTTGGCATGTAACAAAACCTCTGTCAACAGCACGATGGAAAAAGCTTTGCAAAATATACCAAACCCACTGAAATGTGTAATTATGAAACCCTCTAGTGGTTGGAACAAGAGAAGCAACTGAAAGATCTAAACCAGGAAGCACGCAGTTTTCAACAAGAACTCACAAACTCAACTTTACAAACCCTGTTATTTCAGTTTCAAATGGGGTGTTCTGCCTGTCTCTCTTACCAGGAAAGCTGTGCCATACCCACCAGGACTCAAAATCAGGTTGAAAGACATGATCCTGTGACTGCTACACAAAGAAGATTACTTATGTAGAGCATATTTAATAAAAGCACAGCAGAAGGTCTTGAGTTTTCTCTTTTTAAGGGTGCAATTCATTAATGAATTCTGAAAAAAAATCTTTTAAAAACATATCAGCACTAACCTAACCAGTAGATTTTCAAACACCACAGACATCTGCCCTACTTACCTCAAACATTTAAACCCAACTGTGTCCAAGCTTTAAAAGAAAGCAAAGATCTAGCTACACCTTTTTAACTCCACAACTCTCTCTGCAGATTTAGGTAATGCTTTTTCTTAATTCTCAGTGTAAACTGGTTGACTGAACTTGGTGCACACTGGAACTACCAAATCCTAGCAATGAAATGGTAGGAGGGACAGACACTGAGAGAAAGATAAACCAAACAATAAACTCAGAAGATGAAGAAACAGCCTGTAACCACAAGACGCCAACCTGCCGCCACGTTTGAGCCTCTCAGAGCGGAAGTTCTCATAGTGAAGATCCTGGGTAACCTCCTGAAGATCTTGCATGTGTGTGCTGGAGGAAGAAAAAGAAGTAAAAGATGAAAGATACCTGTGTCACATCAGCTTGCTTAACCAGCTCTCACATTCAGCACTGTACTGGGTCAGTGTGTTCAGCAGGTACATCCATTTGCATGCTAATTTAGAAGCTACTTTAAGTTAAATTGATGCAGTTAAAGTCACATAGAGAAACCACCTCAGACTCTGACATAAGCTGTCCTCCTGGGTGAGACAGGTGATGAAGCACTGCTAGGTAAGGGGAGTAGCAAAGCCTGACAAAAAAAAAAATCAACCAGTGGACTGTGGATGTCTACTGCTTTGCAGGTATTTATCTACAAACACATACATTTAAATAAGCATGGAGTAGTAACCAATTTTATGTTCCTGGGGATCTGCAGAGTGGATCTGCAGAGCAATCCAACACAGTGTTTGACAAAAGAATTAGACAAAAGATTATTTTCACTGAATAAATGATGTTGGAAAGAACCTATGGAGCCTATATGGCCCTTCCTAGGCCTAGGGCAGCTAGGTCAAGTCTGCTTGTGACCCCCAAGGATTCCACAACCACTCCAAATGCCAATACAGTGTTTACATAGCTACCTGGTGATTGTTTTTAAACTATCATTTAATTGGAGTTGTCTAACTTACATTAGCATGGTCCTCAGCTTCAGAAAGTCATTATGTTCTGGATTCTCCACTTCAACAACACCCCATGGGTAGAGTCGGCCTCTAACTTTTTTACCTTTGGCTTCAATGAGTTGATTGGATCCCACTACACAAAATGGAATGCTGGCCTGAAAGCCAAAAATGCAGAAATCACTAATAAGCAATCAGAACAAGTAGCTCCCAAGAACAATTCTTGTTCTGCTCTGCACTGCATATTACAGTACTAAGTTTACAATACATTTAATTTTAAGGTTTAAAAAAAAAAAAAGAATTATTAGCATCATTTTCCAGATCTGGAAGCCCAGGCACAGAGACACAGGGACTTGCTCAAGATCTTATGGCAGGTCACAGGATGCATCTTGTGATTAAGCCAGCTGGGCAGTCTGCAAAAAATACAGTGTATTACAGATTCACAGATTGCATCAGGTTGGAAGGGACCGTCTTGTCCAACCCCCCCTGCAGTAAGCAGGGACACCTCCAACTAGAGCAGACTGCCCAGGGCCACATCAAGTCTGATCTTGAATGTCTCCAGGGACAGAGCTTCAAGCACCTCCCTGAGCATCCTGTTCCAGTGTTTCATCACTCTCATTGTAAAGAACTTCCTCGTGATGTCCAACCTGTATCTACCCTGCTCCAGTTTCAAACCACTGCCCCTCATCCTATGACCACAAGCCCTTCTAAACAGTCCCTGCACAGCCTTCCTGTAGGACCCCTTCAGATACTGAAATGCAGCAGAGCCTTTTCTTCTCTTCTCCAATTGTAATTCTCTCAGCCTGTCTTTGTAGGAGAGGTGGTCCAGCCCTCTGATTATCCTCATGGCTTCCTCTGGACTTGCTCCAGCAGGTCCATATCACCCTTGTGCTGGCAATTCCAGAGCTGGATACAGTACTCCAGGTGAGGTCTCACCAGAGTGATGAGCACATGGCTGAATCACCTCTCTTGACCTGCTGGCCACAATTCTTTTGATGTAGCCCAGGATGCCATTGGCCTTCTGGGCTGCAGGCGCCCATTGATGGCTCATGTCCAGTGTCTTATCCACCACTGTCCCCAAGTCCTTTTCTACAGGACTGCTCTCAATTTCATCATCACCAGCCACAGATCCAACCCATGAAGTCAGTCCTACCTTTAGGAGTCTGGTCTGCTCTTTAAAATCTTCATCCTCATCTGATTCTGCATCAGGCAGGTGATAAATCTTGATGCCATGTTCTTCTATTTCATCCAGAATCTGAGATTTATAATACAAGAGACGGAGTTAGCACCCAGATACTTCTAAATACAAAGGTCAAATTCCTTCACCAGTTAGACATGGTCTCTTGAGAAACTTGGGCCTATATTACTGAATCAAATTACTCTGTAAATATTTGCTTTTAAACATCGTATTTCTTAATGATATTCAAAAACTACTTGGCATAGACTTTCAGCCAAACAGCAATGTTCAAACAACACTGTTGTTTGTGGATAACACATAAGAAATTCAGGTTCTTTCAAACCTTTGCAGTCTTTTTATTTTAAACTACAAAGCATTGACTCAGAAGTCATAATTGCTTTGAGCAGCTCAAAACTCCTTGCTTTTGCCTCTGAATATTTGGGACTATGGGTGATAGTTTTTTAAACACTAACAGAGCTACAAACACAACAAATATTTTTTTCCTGTCTTTGTGACTGCTAAGAATGACATTTACAGCTGGAATCTATTTGTCATGAACCCAAATTTGCTCTCTAAAATAAATTCTTCATTTCTGCAGAATTCTAGCACAAAATGTGTATCAAACTGAAGTATATGTCTCTATTTTGATTGTAAATTGGGTAAGATAAATGTAAAGATATTCAGAATAATTGAGAAAATCGCAGATGAAGTATTAAATATAACAGTTAAGAGTGGACCAAATGTGCCTTCTGGCAACTGAATTCTAACACTTCTAAGTTTCATAGTTGTTATTAAGTCACAATGGTTTGTTTTGTTGTTTTTCCCCTCATAGCAAACACAGTATCAAGTCCTGCAAGACTGAAGACAAGGTTGTGACAGCCGGGCTGGAGAAGGGAAGGTTCCAGGGAGACCTTAGAGCAGCCTTCCAGTACCTGAAGGGAACTACAGGAAAGCTGGGGAGGAACAGTTTAGAAGGGCTTGTAGTGACAGGTTGAGGGGGAATGGCTTTGAGCTGGAAGAGGAAAGATTTAGACTGGAGATTAGGAATAGATCCATTACAGTGAGGGTGGTGAGACACTGGAACAGGTTACCCAGGGAAGTTGTGGTCCCTGGAAGCATTCAAAGCCGGGTTGAGATGAGGCTTTGAGCAACCTGGTGTACCCATGGCAGAGGGTTGTAACTAGATGATCTTTAAGGTCCCTTCCAACCTAAACCATTCTGTGAACCTATGAATGTGTAAGGGGTCTTGTCTATGGAAGAAAAAAACCAGGAATATATTAGAAGAGGGGAAGAAAACCAATTGAAATATCAGAAAAATCTCTGAAAATGCTATTTTTCAATCACCAGAATTCCAATTGGGTAAAAAAAAACAAAAAAACCCTACATCTGCTTTGTGACTGATGGAAGAGGTAAGAGAGCAATTACCACCAGCGAGTGCATGTAAATGTTTTTGCAAAGATTCTAAATTCACCTCTATTGTAACTGTAAATGTAAACAGGCTGCCACTTTGAAGGCAGCATTTTAAAGACTCTTCAGAATTAAATGCATAGTAACTACAAGAAGGAGACTGAGGTGCTGGTCCAGAGAAGGTCAATGAAATTGGTGAAGGGTCTGGAGATCAGGTCTGGTGAGAAGCAGCTGAGGGAACCAGGGTTATTTAGCCTGGAGAAGAGGAGGCTGAGAGAAGACCTCATTGATCTCTGCAGCAACCTGAGAGGAGGTTGGAGTGAGGTGGAGGAAGGTGTCCTCTCCCT
>VWYK01083118.1:0-11444 GCA_013399775.1 Semnornis frantzii | reverse complement strand
AGCAGCATTCAACAGACAAAAAAAAAATATATACAAGAAAAAAAAAAAAAAGGAAGAAACACAACTTCAAAGATTTTTCAGTGACAAGAATCTGCATTTGTATTTCAAGATAATGTAGTTTAAAAAAAAAAAAGAAAAAACTTGATGTAAATTCCTCCTTTTCCTCTGGCTTAATGAATTTCATTTATTCAGTATAAAATCTTTATATGTTCCACATGTTAAGAATAAATGTACATTAAATCTTGTTAAGCACTGTGATGGGTGTTCTTGAATAATGTTCTAGTTGCAGTGTGAGATATCTGAAAGCAAACTAATTACAAGAAAGAGCAATAATGGTTATTCTCTTTCCCCTACTTTATTATGATGACCTTCAAAACTACGCTATTGTATTGCAACAACTTACTCTCCTTTTTAAAGTCTTCTCACATCACGGAGAAGTGTTTTTAATTATTATTTATAAAACCACAGAGCCTCAAAGGGAAAGACATGGCTGGCAAGCAATAGTTCTGACTATGCAGGTATCCAGTCTCTGTGCTGTGTTTGGGGGACTAAGGATGGATGTCAGAAAAAGTGACAAAAGATCTTGTTAAAGCAATAACCAACTTGAAGAAGTTTATCTGTATTCACTACCTGTAATTCTCTCTGTTGGTTAAAGGTTACAAATACCCCAGTGATGTGGGTATTTAGAATAAACACCCACCCACTTCTCGATACTGCATGTGTCATTGCATACTTACATGGCCTCTCATCCTGGGAGTCCCCCATCAAAGTGGATCAGGCTTTATAGAGTGCATCCATCGTTGTAATTGGTGGGAGATGGCCACTTCATTTTCAGGAATTACCTGGTTTCAGATACATCCACTCTCACCTGGTGATATCTTGTTGCTAAGTATTGTTCAAGCACTAATTTTTGGTATTTCAGCTTGGATCATTGACTTTGTTAGTGTGATCATAAAAAGCTAATAATAATCAATTTTCCTGGAATTGCCACATAATTAACACTATTAGTGGAGATCTTCCTCCCCTCTTCAATAACAATATGAAGGTACTTGAAAGTTACAACCCCCTTTGGCATACTGCCCATCTTGTTCATATAGAGCACTCTTACATTAATATATGTAAGAGAATTTCAGAGACAGGTAAAGTACATACAATTATAAGCCAGGTTTGAAACACGATTCTCAAGTGCCACGAAAGGAAATTTCTCTTTCTAGCTCTTCTTGCTCAGTAATCTCCATTCCCACTGCTGGAGCAGTCTTCTTTTCTCCTGTGTATCACTGCATTCATTAATACGTGGTGAATTACAACCAGCTCATAACTCTTCATCACAGAAAGAGGCTTATTTCAAGGATGACTTTTACAGCTTAATACTGGGCAGTGTGGAATTACTATCCCCTATTAAACTTACTTCCTACTAGCATATTACTACTTAATATTACCCCATGGATACAAGCAAGCTGTTTAATAAACCCTCTACCAAGCAATACTCACCCCATTCTAGTCAAGGACAAGAAAGGAGATCTTTTCAGCCTTCAGACCCAGAGTCCTCTGAGGGAAACTACACCTGAGGCAAAACCTATAGCTCTGAGCTGTCAGACACAGCACTTTAACACTACTCAGGACTGCTCCAAGCCTGGCTGAAAAACCGTGGTAGTGGAAACCCCTCGTCAGGCTAGCCAGCCAGCCAGATAATGTCCATTTACATATATCTAATATTGCTGCTACTTTTCCAGTTGGGCCAAGAACTAGCTGGAGAAACTGTAAGGGAAAGGTTAATCAGGTAGATTCCAACTGATGGTTTTGTGCTGTTACAGGAGTAGTAAATTATTTAAGTTGCTGAGTATTATTGCAGTACATTTACGAGAACATAGGCAAAGCATAAGAACTCCAATTCCCTCCATGTTCATGTGTGTACATATGATTTCACCTCTCCCACAATGGTCTCTTTAAGTCTTTGGAAAAGATCTGCACATGACTTGTGAGCTTGGTGTGTTCTGACTAAATCCTGAACAAGTCTGAGCTGCTGTTGCTACAAAATCTATTTTGGGGGTTAGTTTCAAAAAGAAAAAAAGAAAAACCCTACACTTGTTGTGATCACAGATGCTCTGTGGTGAAGTTCAGACATACAAACAAGAAGGTGCAGTATTTGAAATTCTACAGCTGACCTATTTAGGAGAAAGCAGCTAATTAGTGTTTTAGGCAATAGCCAAACACAAATATTTGAGTAATAGATGTATAATCAATGACCTTTTTTTTTTTTTTTGAATGCCCAAGATGGCCCAAGCAACTGATTGCTTATGGATGGAAAGAGTAGCAATGAGCTAGATATGTGGAGTCTCTGATTCTTACTGATGTTTAGAATCACTTCAGGAATCAAAAGATGTCTGCCTCCTTTGGCAGGAAAAATGGTTTTGTTTCTTATTAAATTCCTACACTACCCTTAATAAATAAATAAATAATTTCACAAGGCAAAAGAAAATGCCTTGCTCAGCAATGTCAAGTTTCCAAGTACCCAAAAGGAAGAAAAAAAATCATCCATATGCTTAAAAGGCCTCTGCACTTCCTCTTCCATCTTCTGCTGTTTTATACCACCAGCAGTAAACTGTGTACCATTATTGTTTTAGCCTGAATACATCCAGAAGGAACATTTACTTAGAGAAATATAGCAAAAGCATGTGCTTTTCTTCCACGCTAATGATTCCTGCAGAATACTTCTACACCACAACACAGAATACACTTCTTATTTTAAAAATAATATGAAAACACCTCTTAGTAATAAAGAATCAATTGACAAATGACAAAAACACTTCCATCCAAAAAAACCCACAGATGATTCAGCCTTTGTGCAGGGAGTAGGTTAATTTCAACCAGTATTTTAACCCATATCACTATGCTTCACCCTCATTCTGAGGCTGCTGCTCAATGTTATTTAGTAGGAAAGAAAAAGAAAAGCTGCCACTGTCTTCTCCTTTGTTCCCCTGTGCAAGAGCAGAAGTTGTAAGCATCCATAAGTGGGGGTGCTAGAACTAACTTGCAAGTGAACTGGAATGTGGGAGTCAGAGGTGGCACACAGCTAGTTCACCCTTTCAAGAAGCTGTGTGTAGGTCTCATACTCTACAAGTAGTGATACTAGTGCACCTAAAAGATGATATTGGCCAAACATATTAACTGTCACTACCACAGAATCATACAATTGTTTTGGTTGGAAAAGACCTTTAAGATCAATGAGTCCAACCATCAATCCAGTACCACCGTGGCCTTTAAACCATATCCCAAAGTGCCGCATCTAAATGGTTTTTTTTTTAATATCTCCAGGAATGGTGACTCCATTGCCTCCCTGGGCAGCCTATTCCAATGGTTGACCACTCTTCCAGTAACTTTTCCTTCCCATCCTATTGCATGTTACTTGGCAGAAGAGACTAACAGTCATTTTGCTATAAACCTCCTTTCAGGTAGTTGCACAGAGCAATGAGGTCTCCGTTAGGTACTTCTTCAGACTAAACAATCCCAGCCCCTCAGCCACTCGTTCTCCAGATGCTTCAGCAGGCTTCTCTAGGCAAACTGCAGCACCTCAATGTCCTCTTTGTAGTGACAGGCCCAAAACTGAACACAGTATTTGAGGTGTGGCCTCAGTAGTGCCAAGTGCAAGGACACTATCACTTCCCTACTGCTGCCGGTCACACTGTTCATGATACAGGCCAGGATGCTGTTGGCCTTCTTGGCCACCTAAGCACACTGCTGGCTCACGTTCAGCCAGCTGTTCAACAGCTATTCCACATCCTTTTCTGAATAGAGAAATCCGTCTTTCTCGTGTTTTAAATAGGAGAACAGTCTCAAAAACTGAATTTTGTGTCATCGAGTACATGGAGACTACAGTGGCACAGAAAACCACAAAGAAATCCCTGCTGCAAAAAGCTTATTTTCTAAGTCATGAACAAATAACTGCAGCTGGAGACAGACATGAGAAAATGGAAACAGAAACAACAGTAAACTGAAAAGGCAACTGCCACTCTTTCAGCAGAGTAGAATTATGAACATCCTAAACATAGCACCTGGAAATTTTTATTTCAGGATAATTTGTGACATTTCAGAGGGTTCTTCCCTTAGATTTTCTCACTATGAAATCTTACTGTTTCCATGTCCAATTCCTTGCCCTCTACCTCTCACAAAGACTTTTTTCAACTCTGAAGAAAGAAGAGAAAAGTACTGAGGGAAGAAATGGAGAAAAAACATGGCCATTTGGAGAAAGTGAGGCAGAACACAAAGACAGAGCTGAGGGTAAAAACATCCTATGTTCCTCCTTCATTGCTCTATTTTTACATTTGGATCATTCAAAAAAAATTAATAATTAAACCTAGCTAGGAAAATTTGGCATTTCATTGATGACTGGTCTAAAAAAAAAGGAAATTCAAAGATGTTAAGAAAAAAGGCAGTTCAAAGATGTTAAGAGATAAGGGAAGGCAAAGGAAAAGAAGAGCCTCCACATGCACGCTAATAAGTTCAGTCTTTTACTTGATTACATTTACCTTCCAAATCCCAGGATAGCAGGCATGGGGTAGTATTATTATTGTCTTCATTGTTACATTCCCTCCCGGTTGTGTATTCATGCACTGTCAGAAATAGTTTTTCAAAGTCTGTCCTTCCTTTCTGTGAGTGTCTGTGGGTACAAAAGACAGCTGCTCTGTACTGCAAACCAAATCCAGCTAGTCATATGCCAAAACTATTTATTTGTGCTTCCAGTTACTTATTCCAACAAAAGTCTGAAATTTATTTCATTTCAATGATGTTAGTGTAAAAATCTGTACGTTTGTACTTTTCATTAACTCCCTTGAACTAATGAGATGTAGGACCACGATCCTCATCCAGTGCCTTCAACAGAACTACACCAGCTTACACTGCATTTGTTAATTTACTTGGTCTGTCATTACTTAGTGTATATTGCATTTCTATTAATTAAGGAGGGTTATTTACTTTGAAAGGGTGATGAGTTAGAATTGCCCAGCTATCAGAGCAAATCCTTAATGACTCAGGCATCTGCAATGTTTATCCAGGTCTGCAAAGAGGCTTCTGAAGGACAAATATTCTGAGTTTTGCTTCACTATGGAGTGTTTTCATAAAGCGAGTTCATGTATTATCACACTAGAAGAAAAATATACTATTATCTAACATGAAAAACTGTTAGACACATGCTACCAAAAAAAACCTTAGAATACTCCATGATGCAATTCTACTCTACAGTTTTACTTACACGTCTCCAACTGAGAAGAACAAAGAAAAAAATATCAGTCTAGTACACAGATTTTGTGTCAAATCATAACAGAAAACTGCAAAATCAACTAATGTTTCTTTTGCAGTCCTTTCAGAGAAAAAGATTTACTGTTCCACCACTAAAGCTTACAGTGGGTTCCACTGAGAAATTCTTTTTGTAATTAATAAACATCAATGTAACTCACCATTTAAAGGCACTTAGATGCATGACCAGTGTACCCTGTGAAAATGGCATTATGGCCTCCATAGAGTCGGTCACAGTTCATGTCTCTTACGTTTATGAGCCCATCATATACCAACTTTTCCCAACACAGATAACCTGCCTAGCAAAAGCAACTCTCAGAACCAAAGCAATGACTCAAGGACCATCACCTGAGATTATTTTATTCTTTATGCATGGGATAAAGAAGAAAACATAGAAATGTATAAAGTGTGTGTACAGATGTAATGGTTTAAAACAAAACCAACAGAGTAAAGCAACCCAGCAGGTTAACTTGTCTGTTTTCCCAAAAACAGAAGTGAGGGGAAAAAACAGCACACAAAAAAAATGTTTTGAGACAAAGAGAGTGAGATAAGAGTTTGCTGAGCAAATCAGATCATCATCATACAAAGTGCATAATTACCTTAGCCTGTTTGCAGAAAAAGCACGTTGGAAGGCAGCAGCAAGCAAGCTAAAAGCCCAAGCCAGAAAACTACTCCCCCATTCCTCCCTGTCCCTCTGCTATCTCAGTGCAAGAGACCTAACACCTCAAAAACCCCAGAACCCCAAAGCAGCAACCGTAACAGGACACCTCCCATGTTACAATCTGACCTTCAAGCCCCATAATACTTCCCTCCAGCCAGCACTTTCCTCACTGAAGCTGACATGAGGCAGGATGGCATGAATAGCAGCAGACTGAAACTCAACCTGTGACAAAAAATTATATCCATTAAAAACCTTGAACAGGAGAATTTTAAGCTAATTTAATTAGCTTATTTTTTCTGCAGCTGAGTACGTTCTTCTGGCTGTGGCCTTAGGGAGGTTACCATTCCTGGACTGTTACTCCTAGAATTTACTACCTCCCTGCAAACAGAGTGATACTACTGCTAGTGCTACTGTTTCTAACCTAGTGCAGGCAAATGAGGGTAAACACTTATAGCATTCAGGTGTTCAGTTTGCTTGGTTTTCCATCCAGAACACTTAGACTGTACAATCACAAAGTTCTTCAGCCATTACACTATGAACAATGGTTTGTTGCTGCCTGCAAACCCTCCAATAGCCAGTTGATTCGATTTACCACCCAGAGCATCTGAAAACCTATTGTGAGAGAGAGAGAGAGCTAACATACATTGGACCTTCAGCCTGACTGCACAGAGTGCAGCCCCAGGTATGGGCAGCTGATGCTAGAGCTGCTAGAGCAGTAAACACTTACTGAAAGGGCACTACAAAATATGATGATAAATTGTTATCTAAGGAGACTGCATAACTCCCATTAAATTCCTCTAATATGCAGCCTAATCTGTGCTCCATTTGCTTGGGTTTTAAGATCTTGACTTGCTTTTTTGTGAAACTATGACTTCTGTCACATGAAGAGAAGAAAGGCCTCTCATTTCCCTTCCATCCTGGGCAGAGGAGGAAAGGCAGCAGGCAATCAATCCATCATAAAGGTGTTGCAGCACCTGAAGGATACCCATAAGGTTTTGAGCAGTGCCATCAGTAAGCAGAGATAGAAGGAAGGTGACAAAAACCTTATGTGTGTGAATTTGCTATTTCCTTATAATAGGCAGCACTTTTTTGCCTTGGGACTGAAAGTAGCGGTAGGGTTTGGATGGAAGATTGTTCCAAACTTTCGAATTGTAGTTATTTATTAGTCAATATGGTGAGAAGTGACAAACATACAAGAGAGGTGACAAGAAACAGCCATAGTTCCTCATGGGCCAACCCATGAGGCATTAGTCTCTATGGGGCCATCGTGAAAGCTCCTTCTGACCCAGCTCTCCACCCTTCCTCCCGCACCATGGCAGCCACTTCATGTCCCGCATGTTTCTCCTCCTTTCCAATGCACCCCAACCTGCCATGTGGATGGCAGCTCCCAAGGTCACAAGCCCAGTGGCCTGGGCACCTCTGTCCTAGAGGCCCCTTCCAGCAGTTGCTGGAGCCCACCTTCCAGAACATTCTCAGGCCCTAGGCAGCAGCCCGTAGCAAGTTGCTGGGGGAGTAAACTTGGAGTGGCTGAGCCACCCTCCCATGGGCAGCTCCTCCACACACAGGGCAGCATTTTGTTTTAAAAGATGCTTTTTAGAGAGCCTCTATTTACCACAGCACAGGGTGCATTTTCCGCTCAAACCTACCTTTCAGCAGCACTGAAACACGTAATTCAATTACAACAAGCTTAAATTTATTGTTTAAAATGGTAGTTAAGTTTAATGCTTTTTCAATATTTCTTTGTCATTTGAAATCAATTCATAAACCTCTTTATATGCACTATTTAAATTAACTTTAATTTGAAGCCTTAGCAGAATCAATATTTAGCAGACTTCTGCAATCCGTCCCAGCCTATTTACATAGGGAAAGCACTGCCTGTGCTGCCACGGATGAGGTGGGAGCAGCCACCACGAGCTGTGGGGTTCCTCTGCAGCAGCTGGGGAGCAGTTGCATCCGGCAACCTGCACACTTGCAAATGCACCACTGAGCTTCCTAACATACAGGTACCGCACAACCTTTATCCACCTTTTGAATCCACATGACTCTTATCCACCTTTTTAATCAGATGTCATCAGCTGGCCAGTAATTTCCTGGAAAGTCAATCTTATTTTTTTTTCCCCGCTGAGAACAGAATCAAAGTAATTCTTGTTTGGTGCACTCTAAAGAGAAAGGCAGGTATACAAACCTATGTATTTGATAATATTTCTTTTTTCCTCTTTCTCTAGGATATGTTCATGTGAGAGCTGTATTTCTGATCAAAGCTTTTGTCATCAGTCTTTGATAGCCCAGCAATTAAAGTACTATATCAAACTTAGGCACATACAAGATCAGCTTGTCCAAAAAAAATATATATTTTTTTTTTTAAATTAGCTCATACTGAAAGAAATATGAGTAGTAGTCATTCACTGAGAGAACCACTTTATCATACTTAAACTACTGAAAACTGCAATTCTCACTTCACATTTGTAAGTATCTGGTAATATGTAATATTTTAAGACCCTTTCAGTGGCATGGTCATACATCATAGACAAAGCCTCCTTCATTTTCACGGAATCAAAAGCCGAAAAAAAAAAATTCTATTCCAAAATTCTTTGCCTGATAAAGTAACTGATAACATTTATTATGCAACACTCAAGATCGAACAGTGACTTTAGTAAATTATGAAGAATGCAAGCAGAACAACCATCTAAGGCTGAATTTTCATTTTCTAATTAGTTTACAGGCAGTGGTGTTTATTAAAGCTGATCTCAGCATTATCAGCTGCAGATAAGTCAAAGTTAAAACCACAATATCTTCACATGTTTTGAAGAATCTCTTTGCAATTTCAATAGTTTTGCAAATAGTCAAATAGGAAGTGACTCGTTTTCCCTTCAACTCTATAGAAACAAAGTGTTACAGCATCTTGGTATTTCTATGGTTCAAGGCATCTGAGCACATCTTAATCTATTTCATTTCTGCTAGAATGAAAACAACATAGTTGCAGCAACACGCATCAGAAAAAGTGATTTAGATTTTTTAAGTAAATAAACACATAGTGGCTAAAATAACAAAGGGCTGTGTAAGACTCTGGTCTAAGACTAAATGAAAAAGCAGATTGACAGTTTTCTATCTGAACTTCTTCTGCAACAACTTACACTGAGAGATTGTGAACTGGTATGGATATATCTTCAAACCTCGCATCAAAATTCTGCTTCGAAGTTCCGTTTGAGTCACAAAGCTCTGTATGGACCGACCTGCCCTATAGCACTCTTTGTTAGGCATTAAAAGGTTTGCAGCACTCTGGGCCTCTCCTGAACTCTTCCTTTCTCTGACCTGGAGGAGAGTTGACAGGAGTTTAACGGACTACAAGGCACAAACTGCCCTGCAGCTTGGCAACTGATAATTGCTATGGCTCTGTCTCCTCTTACAATGTGTGGTAACGTTAAAATTACCCCCAAAATAAAATCACCAGACTAGCTCAGAAGGTTTGGAATCAAAATGAAGCTATCTTTTACAAGTAAGGTAGAATCTAAGAGCATAAAATACAATGTATGTGTACAGAGTATATTTACAATTATTTACAACCTGGAAAAACAACACAGAAACCCCCTCTGGGCAAACTCAAAAGGGCTACCAGCCTCCCTCCCTGGTACCTCACAGATGCAACACATCAGCAGAAGGCCAGGAAGGAGATAAAGGAGTAATGCAAAGCAGAATCACGAACAGAAGCAGCAAAAAGAAGAGAGAACAGTTTGTGCAGTGCACTTTATCTAGAACCAGCAAATGAATGGGGTGATATAGACTTAGCTATTGTTTTTTCTTCCATAGCCAATGCCCTATCATCTTTTACTATTTCTTCTATTTAACATACTTGGAATTTTGCTATTTCTTGTTTATAATGTAAAAGCAGGATAGAGAGTTAGTTTTAAACCACTACACAATGCTAATTCTATGGTTACGGTTAATATGGTAACTTCTACCACCTTTGCAATTGGCATTACCATTGATAGATTCTCAGAACTTCGAATCAGATAACTCATCCTTCACATTAAGAGAACCTCTTTATTCCATTAACTCATCAGGAAGTAAGAGAAGGTTGAATCAACCTATTGCAGGGCAACAGTAAGCAGAAATAACTGAGGTTTCAGTAAAAAATTTCAGTAACTGGTGATTTCATAACTCATATTTTGAAGAAAGCCCTGTATAAAGGTAGGAGGTTGTTTTGCTAAGACACAGGTTGCATGGTTATTTGTAATTTTGAAATACAGGTCAGTAAAAATACATTGCTTCAGTGCTGAATAATGATAGGTAGCGTGTTCATAATGCCACACTATATAATATATTTTATATATCCAATTAAAAAAAAAGATGGAAAATTAATCAGAATAATACCCTACCTAATTTTTTCAAAATTAAATATTTCAAAAATATTAAGCATTATCAAAACAATTAATTCAACTGTTTAGTTGGGTTGGTTTTTTCCCCCTAATATAGAAGTACTTGAAACAAGCCACTTCTTGCAGAACTTAATTGCAATGAAAGTTCAGCTCCCCGACTGAGAAAGCACAAACACCTAGAAAAGAGTGTGCTGAGTAGTTCTCAGCAGGCATGGAAATAACAGAGGGAGATAAGGGATGGCATGTTGAAGATGCTCACTAAAACCCCTGCCATTGGTACTCCCTAAACAATGTTAGCTGTTACTTCAAGCAAAGAAAATGTAAATTAAACATTACAAAACTCTCAACAGAACCAAGCCTGCTATTGCCAAGGTCTCTCTTCTTCTAGGAATGTTTTGTCATCTGTATGAGTTGTACAAATCATTGTCGGATAGCAGTAAGTAACCAGCCAAACCTTTGCTTCACCTACATACAGTCTTAGGGAATTTAAAAGATTGACGGGTCCCTGCTGGCAAAAGTTTCTTGTCTAATTGACATATTAACTCCATTTTTACCTCCATATAACCTTATCCTAACTAGCAACATTCATATCAATCAAAAGCCTCCAATTCTACTGAAGTTGTGCTAAAATATGCAACATGCCATTATAAAGCTTCTGATTTACCCCTGCCTTGTATGTAGGCCGTCGGGACTCACAGCCTTGTGAGGAGAGTTAGCCTGGAAAAGAGGAGGCTCAGGGGTGACCTCATTGCTGTCTACAACTACCTGAAACGAGGCTGTAGCCAGATGGGGTTGGTCTCTTCTCTCAGGTGACCAGTTACAGGACAAGGGGACGCAGTCTCAAGTTATGGCAGGGGAGGTCTAGGCTGGATATCAGGAGGAAGTTCTTCACAGAGAGAGTGATTGGCCTTGGAATGGGCTGCCCAGGGAGTCGCCGTCCCTGGAAGTGTTCCAGAAAAGACTGGATGAGGCACTTAGTGCCATGGTCTAGTTGATTGGATAAGGCTGGGTGGTAGGTTGGACTGGATGATCTTGGAGGTCTCTTCCAACCTGGTTGATTCTCTGATTCTATAATTCTATGACAATAAAGATGCTCTCACTGAACTGGAGAGGAA
>VWYK01083116.1:17415-28372 GCA_013399775.1 Semnornis frantzii | reverse complement strand
GGGCTCCAGAACTGTACAGAGAGAAAGTTTATGGTGCAAACCAAACACAGACAGACTCTACTTCACTTGAGGCCTAGCTCTGTTTGTGTTATATGCCAGGACAGAGTATGTAAACCTCACTCCAGGTCCTCACCCACACTTTACTGAAGAAATATGAGAGCATGGATCCTGTTTACATCTGTTACTGCCACCTTTGTCTTGAGGTGTATATGAGTTGGTGTGCTTAGTGTGTGGTGTGGTGGGGGAGGATGGATTGATGACCACTGGTAGCAAAGACTGAACAAAATTGGGAGAAGGCAGACTGGATATGCCTCCAGAAGTTTTAGTCTCTTAGGTGAAAATAAATTTAATCTTTGATAGTTCAGTAACTTGCACAAGTTTCTTATTCACTGAAATGCTCAACATGATTATTTTGTAACACATGCCTGTCCTGTGGTGGGCTTTGAAACAAATCACCCCCCAAATTAAATTTACCAGACCAGCTCAGAAGGCTTGGGAGTCAGACAAAGCTATATCTTACAGCAAGCTAAATTTACAAGCATATATATAAAGTACATTTACATTCATTTACAATTATATACAATTTAGAAAGAATACAGAAATCCAATCCTCCCCCCTGGACAAAAAGCTGAGAAGAAGCCAATGCCACCTTCTTCTCTCCCCCCAGATAGAAAACCAGCAAGATCTCAGGTCTTATCTGGACAGCCAAGGTTAGTATTTAGTTATGCAGAGATGAGCAGTGGAGGAGATGGAAAGCAGAAGGCAAAGGGGACAAAGAGCGAGGAATTGTTTATACAGTGCCTTTTTATCCCTCTTAGCAAACTAATGAAT
Organism: Semnornis frantzii; assembly: GCA_013399775.1. Lineage (NCBI taxonomy): Eukaryota > Metazoa > Chordata > Aves > Piciformes > Ramphastidae > Semnornis > Semnornis frantzii. The sequence continues at coordinate 27,541 of VWYK01083116.1, read as the reverse complement.
AATATAGACTTTACTATGCTTTTTACAACTCTGCTCATTCACTCTATATTAAAAGGAATGTTCAGAAAGTTCCTCTCTCTTGTTTATAATTTAGAATCAAAATAGAGCATCAGCTCTTAAACTACTATGTGCCCCAATACACATCCCTCTTAAACTACTATGTGCCCCAATACACATCCCTTCCACTTCATTTCCCTTTCCTCAGGTGCTACCACACTCTTGCCATTTGACACTATATTTGTGAAGCTCTTACTCTTCATTACTGGACAGAAGGTTCTCAGAAGCTTTTTAGCTGCAGCGCGCTTCTCAGCATCTTTGTTGTGTCCATCTAAGTGCTATGTCATCTAAGGAAGTGGATGGCAAAACAAAAGTTTTGTGCAGCTTCAGTGTCTGTCCCATTCTGCATTATTAATGATGTTGTGAAAGTGTTATTGACACAATAATGCAGAAATGGGCTTCAGGAAGGTCAGGCAAAGCAGATCACTGAGATGCCGCTGTTGAAATTTCAACTAGTCATGGTAGAGCTGAAACTGGGGATGAGGGAATGTGCTGGTTTGAGGCTAACTGGAATATTTTAATAGAGAAAATTATAGGCTGTGAAAGGAAAACAGTGGTGAGGTCTACTTCACTCATAGGCTTGCTGAGATGTGTAAGAAAAGAACTCCAAACATAGATAAGTCAGTCAGTCCCTCGGGCACAGTGTCTTGGGCAGTCTAGCTTCTGGCCTCCTCGTCTCTGCTGAGTAACCTCACTAACACTTTTCTTCTAACCCCCCTGTCTGATCTCCAAACTCACCTTGCTCATAAGGCAAACCTTGGGGTAAGGTATAGGGGTGGGGAGAAGGTGGAAGGGTGGTTGGGAGCCCCTCCCGGGGTCTCTGATTTCTGGGAGGGGAGTTGTGTTTCTGTATTACCTTTACCCTGTATATTTCTGTAACTATTCCTGTATATTGTGTATATCTCTGCTTGTATATTGTACTGAGCTGTAAATAGAACTTCATCTCTTAACTTTCAACCCACTGAGTCTAGTCTGGGGGATTTTACAAAGTGTAGGGGGCGGGTAACTCCCAAACCATCACAGGGAGGAAAATCGGAAGGCAGAAAAAAAGAGTATTTGTGCCAAGACTTTGAGCTAATCCATACTCATGATGGCTGCTTAGCATTATCTGAGGAATGAAAATTTACCCAGAAAAATATGGTAACATCAATCCACAAAAGGATCATTTGGGAGCTAATACTTCAGTCAGGGCCTGAGGCAGGGAGGGTGTTTAGGTATTGCAGTGGTGAGTACAGCTGAGGAGTTCAGTACCTCTACAGCAGGAAAGCAAACCTAACTGATCTGCAGGTAGCTGCAACAGGATGACACTTCTGCGTGGTGTGTGGGATCCAACAGAGCATGCAAGGAATGGGGATGGGAGACACATGCCTGTGTCAACAGGATGATAATGTGCACGAGGAGTTTATTTTCATAAATAATCTTTTCAAGTTTCCTGTTGTTCTTCGTTGTGTCTTTTTCTTGTTATCACTACTGAAAGACATTTTTAGTGCTGCTCCTCTTTACCAATCTTGGAGTCATTCAAACAGGTGTTTTGGGAGTGCTTATTTTGCGTTCCTTTGAGCGCGCACAGTGAATCTGAGGGGATTAGGGTTTTTTTCCTCCTTACATGAATAACCACGAATTAAAATAGTTTCCTGGAATTTACCATTTTGTCAGCTGCACACAATTTCTTCTCACAACTTTTAGTTCAAACTTTGCATTGTTTAATTTTTACCTGCTAATCAGTTTCATAGTACAATGCACAAGTCATCGGTTTCCAATGTTTCTTTTCCCTTAAGAGCTTATTTCCTGATCATGCCCTCCAAATATGACTGATTGCACTTTTGACTGAATATGGATTTCAAGGAATCTTGAGGGTTTTCCATAACATTTGCAGTTGGTAGTTTGTTACAGCTGGAGCAGACATTGTCACTCCTTTTCATGGCTTGATAAAGGTGAGGTAAGCTACTGCAGTTGAAACAAGGAGGTAAGATTCCACCATGCAGAAGTGTGTAACATATTTTTAGGATGGATTTCATTGTATGCTTGCATAGACTTTTGGAGTTCATCTCTAAATAGGAGAGAAGTGGTCTTGGAGAAAAGAACATTGTACAGAATCAGAATTGACAGGGCTGGAAAGGACCTCAAGGGTCATCTAGTTTCAACCTCCCTACCATGGGTGGGGACCCTTTCCACTAGATCAGGTTGCCCAGAGCCATATCCAGCCTGGCTTTAAAAACATCCAGGGATGAGGCTTTCACCACCTCTTTGGGCAACCTGTTCCAGTGTCTCACCACCCTCATGGTGAAGAACTTCCTAATGTCTAATCTGTATGTCCCCTTCTCTAGCTTGGATCTATTGCCCCTAGTCCTATCACTGCCCAACACCCTAAGAAGTCCCTCCCCAGCTTTCTTGTAGGCCTGCTTCAAATACTCAGAAATTTGCTTTCACCAGAATTTACTTTAACCATCAGTCCTGTGGGCTGGGCTGTGGTTTTGGGGTAAGTTCAATTCCTGAGCATGTCAACAAATTTGTAGGCTTGAAAATCTGGTGGTGTTTAGCCACAGTACACCTGGATTAATTAACCAAGCTGGTAGTTCAAGAAACTAAGGGAGCAAACTGCAGTGCGAAGTCCAAATCACCAGGGTGTCAATAGACACCACTGTGTGCAGAACTATCTTGAATCACTTAACGTTGCAAAAACATGTATCTGGGACCCTTTTGAACTAGTTTTTGTTACAATTTGTGGCTTGGCAGCCTCCAGCTTTCATTCTGTAATTGCCTTTTCTTGCCATTTCTCTGCAGAAGATGATGGTTCTCCTAATAGCGCCCAGGTTGTTAAAAATTCCTGGCATGGCGAATATTTAGCTCAACACCTTCATCATGTGCAGCTAAAAGCTGGCAATAGCTTTGCTCTTCCAGCCTTTAGCAAAAGGCAAGGGAGTGTTTACTTGTGACTTTGGGAACGTTTCCCTCAAAATAAAGATAATTAAGGGGTAGCACAAATGGACTTGTTTTATAGGAGTATAGACTGGCCAGCTTGAAGCCGCCAAGAGGGAAATGATTTTGTAGTTTAATGCAAACTTTGTGGGCTTTTGGAGAACAACAGCTTGCTTTCAACAATATTTGTTGAAAGGGTAAATTGTGTAATGAGGAAAGGCACATTAAGGATCTGAGCTAAATATACACTTGCTAGTATAGCTAGAGAAGTGTAGTGAACTCCTGAACTTTTAAAGTCCCTCCAAAAATTCATAGCAGAGCTTTAATATGATGAGAAATAAAATTCTAGTACTGAGTCATCTAATTTTTTCTCAATTTTGGACCAGCAAATCAACTGTGTAAATAAGATAAATTGATTAGCTCTGTAGTATTGCTGGTAAGTAGGTTGTTCAGAATGCTCAACAGGGATTTGCCAACCCAAAAGCCTGCAAAGAGCATTGAGGCCATATGGGAACTTGTCGCTGATGTGTGCCGGGCCCTTGCCATAGCTGATGGGATAGAAGTGAGATGTAGTCTTTGTCCAGGTCTTGAGGAGTTCTGATGCTGAAAGGAAACAGCCTGGGAACCACTTCTCCTGCCTGATCATCACACTGTGTGGATCTGTGCTTGTCGAACTGCCCTGTGGGTTCCTAAAAGCTGCTCTGGAACATAATTGGTTTTAGAAACTGGAAAGAATGAGATAATTGTAGACTTTCTGCCCATGGCACCAGATGGGGAGGAACTAAGGTTGCAATGAAATATTTCGAATTTTTTCCTCAACCTTCTTCCTGATCTCTGCAGTGAGCATTAAGTAAAGAGTATGCATGGAGCTCTGACATTCAGATCTGCACAAAGCAATCTGCTAGCATCATTTGGCAGAGTGACCTTGTTCAAGGACCCAGAAATGTGATAATTGTGGTTTGCAAGAAGAAGATTCTGTCTGTATAAAAGACAAGGGAGTGCGTCATTGGATGCATCAGCACTAAACTGATATTTGGTGATACTTGCCTCAAATGCAAATTTTAGGTGGCTCATTTCAGGTACCTATTTTTAAAGATGCAAAACAAGAATTGTTAGGTTTGTGGCTGAAATCTCATAGCTGAGGTAGGCTATTTTTTTATAAAAGGTATCAGTGATTTGGAAATGCTTCATTCCAAAAGACTTCATTTGCTGTCTTTGGATCCCACTCTTGACATACTCAGAATGTCAGGGGCTGGAAGAGACTTTCAAAGCTTAGTGAGTCCACCACCCCCCCTGCCAGAGCAGGATCCCCTATGCCAGATCACACAGGAACACATCCAGGTGGGTCTTGAATATTTCCAGAGAGGGAGGCTCCACAGCCTGGGCAGCTTGTTCTAGTGTTCCATCAACCTCACAGCGAAAAAAAATTTCCTCATGTTTACATGGAACTTCCTATGCCTCAAATTCTTGCTAGCATCCCAAAGAGTAGTCCACCAAAAGGAAAGCTTGCTTCAGGAAACACCACTTAGAAGATGGTTAGTTGTGAAAACAGAGTATAGCAGCCTTTCTTTCTCTCCCATATCTGAAATTTACCCTCCTTTGGCTCTCAATATATTCAGTGGAACCATCTCACCTCATCTCAGCTGTCTGAACCACAGTGACTTCCTCAGCTCATCTTTTGGTTCATTTCTGTCATTAGTGGGGGAAAGAGGATTCAGCATTAAGACAGTGCATACTTCTCTGAGGAAAGGCAGCTCTCGAAGGTAGTTCATCCTAACTTATCTATCTCTGGTGGCTTCTGTGAGCATCTATGTGACTGATTTCTATACAAGATTAGTGCTCAGTGAGGTGGCTGCCTTGAATGAGAAAACATCCATGGGTCCTGATGACATGCAACCACGAGTGCTGAAGGGGCGGGTGAAGGTCATTGCCAGACCACTCTCCATCATCTTTGGTAAGTCCTAGTGGCCAGGAGAGGTGCCTGGGGATCGGAGGAGGGCAAACATCACTCCAATCTTCAAAAAGGGTAAGAAAGAGGACCCAGGTAACGCTAGACCAGTCAGCCTCACCTCTGTTCCCAGAAAGATAATGGAGTGGCTTATCCTCAGTGCTGTGCTTCACCATATCAAGGTCAAGAAGGTCATTGGGAGAAGTCAGCATGGTTTTACCAAGGGGAAGTCATGTTTGACCAACCTGATAACCTTCTATGAGGACATAACCAGGTGGATAGAAATGAATAAGGTATTTCAGGAAACATGAAGAAGGCAAAACAATGACTTGAGAGGTCGTTTGTGATTTCTTCTGATGAAAAATGCCAGTGTAGCAGTGCTCTGTGTGTCAGTGATTCCTCCTTCAAAATGCTTGATTTTTTTTTTTAATTTTTTTTTTTTGTCAGTTGCATTTTTCTATACAAAAGCAGTGACAGAAAACATCTCCCTAGCCTAGTACAAATCCCTTAGGTCACAAGCTAACAGTTACTCTATTTTCAGTTCTGTTTCGAGGATTACTGCTGGAGCTGGCTTTGTAAGTTGTGTATTTTCTTCAAGTTGAGTATTTTCACATATGCTGTATATGCAGAGCCTTAGACTAAGATGTGGCAGACTGTGGGATGAATCATACCTGCTGACTGTTGTGAAAAGACCTGATGAGCTCCTGGATTACTTTCTGTGCATGCTGTGCCTCTCCCACCAATCCACTATTTGAATGGAGCATCCCAGGGTCTGCTGTGCAAGCTTTGGAGGCATCTGTCCACTCAGCTGACTGAAACTCCTGCATGCATCCATTTTGCTGCATAACCACATGCATTCTGCTCAGGATACTTATGGACTTTGAGTATCCTGTGCATTTGTTTTGCAGTTTCTTTGCACCATAGCAGGCAGATGGATACCGTCGTGAGGTATCTGAATGACCTTCTGTGCACTCGCTGCTTAGCTGGTCCCCAGCTCTTTAACTCCTCTACATCCCTGGAATATCAGATTTATGGAGTTTGTACCTTACAGGGAGTTAGCAGGGGCACATCTATTTCTGTGTAGCAGTTCTTGAACAGAGATAGAGTTCACTGCACAGTGAGCATCTCTTTCTCACACTTAGGTACTTTCCATGTAATTACAGTGGATTTCCAGAGAAGGGTGAGGATTGTGATGTACATCAGAAGGCAGAAGTTTGTCTTTCAGATCATCAGATGTTTGTCTTTCCAGCCTGTTGGAGCAACCCTTGGTGTTTTTCCATGTGTAAACTGTAGCTGGCATTTATGCAACCAAGTCTACTTCTGATTATTTTTGTTTTTGTATTTCTCAAGCTTGTGGTTGGTTGTTACTTTTTTATTTTGCTTTTATTTTAAAAGCAATTCGAGCTGGCTATCCAAAGAATGCTATCAGGAATGAGTTGTCTTTGAAATCATTCTCTTGGGTTTTCATTGCATAAGTGCAATTTGACTAACAAAAGCTACATAAACACAGACTGAGGGCGGAAGGTGCCTCTTATTCATGCCCCCAGAGTCAGAGGGACAAGGATTTGCTGAAGCTGAAAGCATTCCTCACTAGTGTCTAACTGTAATGACATTCTGTTTTTCTGTGGAAAACTCTTGAAGGACCTTATTGTAACTGGGACTAATCTCATTTTGTGCCAGTTTTCCCTCATGAACTCTGTCATGACCAGGGCCATGAATAGTGTCCCATACTGAAGTTAGTCTTGCAATGTTTTGGGCAAATTTTTGTGTATCTAAGCATGAATCATGTCCAGATTATTAGAAACGGTTTCTAATGTGGATGTAACAGCTTGCATTTTTAATCCAATATGCAATTCCAAAGAGTGTCCCCACTTGCACTGAGAGTTAGTGACATTTGAGACCCGAAAGAGATGCCTGAGCAGCACAAAGTTACCTCATGAGAACAGGGGAAAGGCTGAGGGGCAAACCTGATTTCTCACAACACGTTGCACAAAGATGCTTATGGGGAACCCCCAAACTGTTTGCTCATGGAGTGCAGCATCTGAATGACATGGAATGTTGGGATATTGTCTGCTTCAGGAAACTTTCCAAACTTGGAAACTTGAGGAGCAGCAAGAACAGATTCTCCCCTGGGATGTGAAAGCACTGCTTAAGATATGGAAACTAATGTTTACTGCTATGTACCTTCAGTTTTGTTAGGTGCCCATAAAATTGAGCTCTCCATACACAACATTCTTGTACCATATGTTCTTGATGCAGTAAAACTCTCACAAAGGAGTTGAGGGGGGACAGCCTCAGTATAGCTGTAGCTGTGGAATGATTTACTGTTACTGAAAGTTTTTCTCTATTGAAGTGTATAAACTGCATACATCTTAGACAGGATGTAAGAATGACACAGCAGCAGGAAGCCAGCAACTGCCTTTAGCTAGTTGTACCACTTTTAGCAAGGATGGGAGAAGTTCTGATGTTGCTCAAAAGTCTGCAGAACGCTTTCATCATTTGCAGAAGAATAATCCAAAGCACTTTGTGCTGTGGACCACACCTACCTCCCATTCCTCCTCAGGTGGGAGACAGGAAACTTCAAATAACTTTTTCCAACCCATATGCCTTGAGTAACCTGTACTAGTGGGAGGTGTCCCTGCCTGTGGCAGGGGGTTGGAACTAGATGATCCTTGAGGTCCCTTCTAACTTTACCATTCTATATCTGTATCAAACTTTTCAACTCACAACCCAGACAAACAATCAACTCAAGGATTTTTGGTCTAGGGTCCTTTCCCCCAGAGAGCTGTTCTTTAGGCCTGACCTATCAAAGATTCCCTCAATCTGAGGTCTGGGTTCTCCGATTTCAGCATGTGTTAAAGGAGAGCAAGTGCAAACCACTTCAGCCCAGGGTTCCCCTTCTCTGCTGAGGGCCTTCGCTGTGTGGGCAGGGCTCAGTTTTGATAAGAAATTCTACTCAGGCTTTCTTAATAAAACTTGTATCAGACCTAGAAGAGCCTCATGAATAGCTTTTATTCTCAAAGTGTTAGTGACAATGAAAAAAACATTGGCTCAAAGTATTAGTGACAGTTAATGGATAAAAACATTGGCTCAAAGTATTAGTGACAATTAATGGATAAAAAAAACATGAGCTCAAGTGGGTACTTAACCAGGTCTTGCAGTGCTGTGGTCAATAGCTTGCCCTCTTTTTTCAGCTGTAGTAAAAAATGCCTTTGCTTTCTACAAACCTCATCTGTCAGGTAGTAGGCTGAAATAACAAATTAATCAGCTTCAGCTGTCAAACTCAAACTGTTCAGCTGTTAACACCAAGAATAAAACCGTGATAAATATTCCCTCCTTGGCAATCTGTAATCGCATTAAGATTTTTACTATTATTAAAAGAAAAAACACATTAGTGTGCATCCAGAGTAGCTTTTTCCTCAACCAGCCCGGTGGTATGAGAACAATTCTCAGAGGAACAGCTTGACTTGTACTGTTGAAGACGTGTGGTGACTCACAGTCATAAAGCTTTGAAAATGAACACGGGGAGTAGCTGTGCAGCTTCGCAGGCTGTACAGCGGTGGAAGGAACTTGCCCTGAGTGTTCAGACAAAACATGTGATTTGCATGTTAATTGGAGCTGATTGGGATCCAGACAGCAGTGGTGTTTATCTTCTCTGCAGTCATATGTAATGATAGTTTGTTTGTGTGGTTTTAATTTTTTTTCATTATTATTTCTTTTTAAATCAACTTTATAAAAGTAAGCCCTCCAGCTAAGGAGATTTGTACACAGAGACTGATTTATTTATAACAGAGAATTCTTGTAGCAGTTAGAAATTCTGCATTGCAAGAAGCATGCTGAAAACAGCTTCACTTGTTTTCATGCTGTTTAGTTTGGATCTATAGTGGCTTTGGGTCTTTGAGCTGTGTCACTGCCGTGGATTGCGTTCTGTTGCCCAGTTTCTAGTCATTTGCTTTTTATATGATAGGTAGTGCTTTAGGGGAACATCAAGAGGAGTGGGAGTGGGGCTGTGGAACAGCTCATGCTTTGGATAACCTCTCACCTTCACTGAGGACACAACCCACCTGCTCTACACAAATGTATTGTTCTGCTAGATTATTTGTGCCTAGTCTCAGGGGGGGTTTTCCAGTGGGTGCATGCAGATATTTCCCTTGGAAGGGCAGTGCAGAAGGCTGTATTCTGAAACTGGCCCTTTTCCATCATTTTACACCTCCAGCTCCCTGTGGGGTCAGAGGAAGTTAAAATGCACAGCATTGCTCAGAGCTAGGCTCTTTCTTTGGGCAGTTAAGGGATTACCCCAAGGATTGAAATGTGAAATAACTCAGTAGAACAAAGGCTCTGAAACTTTTTTTTTTTCTGTGATATTTGGCACATGTTCACAGAGAATTTGCAAACTGAAGGAATAGCTTCCCTTAGAAATCTCATTAAGAAAGGCATTAGCTGTATCTTAATATCATTAAACAACTAGATTTAGAGCTAATGTTGTGTGACTAACCAGTTCTTTATCACTGCTGTGCTGATGACCAGAATCCGAGAAACACTTGGCTGACCTACAGCCTGGCTCACTTGTGCCATGGTCTTAAAACAGCTTCATATTAGAGATGGTCAACACATCCCTCCTGGCCTGGAGGCTTTTAGAAGTACAGGAATCAGGCTTCAGTGGAAATATGCCTGGTAGATCCGTGCAAAATTTTAATTATGAACTTGAAAGGAAAAAGAGGGGGGAAAAATAAAACCAAACCCAGTGAAAATGTTGGTTTTGATCAGTCTACAATGAACTTTTTTCTGACAGAACAATATATGCTTAGGTTGAAAAAAAGCAATAGAAGGGAAGTAAATGCTGAGCTGGGTTCCTTAAATTGATTCAGTAAGGGTTTTTTTTTAATCAGTAGCCTGCCAGACCTGGCATTTTCCTGATAAGCAGTACATGTGGCTGAGCCCCACTCACCTGCTGCAATGCCTGCTCTGTGGGGTGAAGGTAGGAAGTCAGCATCTTGCCTTCTGCATGCACTGTTTTAATCCAGGCTCCTAGAAATAAAACATATTAAGTGTTTGCAATAATGTTTTGATTTCAGTCAAAATGATTTGAGAAATGGGACTGAATTCTGGGGATTAATTCGGTTGCTCTGAAACAAAGTTTTAGATTGCAGGCTCACAGGATGTCAGGGGTTGGAAGGGACCCAAAGAGATCATCAAGTCCAA
>VWYK01083114.1:375-10888 GCA_013399775.1 Semnornis frantzii | reverse complement strand
TATGGTTGGGCCAGATGACCTCCCCAGGTCCCTTCCAGCTCGTATTATTATATTTCTTGTGTCTCTCCTTCCTTAAGGGCCTTGTCCCATGGGTCTCTACCAAGCAGATTTTTGAAGTCAGAGAGCCGGCTTGCTCTCCTGAAGTCCAACATCGATATCTTGCTTTTTGCCCTGCTCCTTCCTTTCAGGATCCTGAACTCCACCATCCACTATCTCACAGCCACTGCATCCAAGGCTGCTTTGGACTTTATTAGTCTCAGTAAACCCCTCCTTATTTCATAGAGTCACAGAGTGGTCTGGGTTGGAAGGGACCCTCAAAGACTATCTAGTCCAACTTCCTCTGCAGCAAACAGGGGCATCCTCAACTAGATCAGTTGCCCAGACTCCGGTGGAGCATTGCCTTGACTATCTCCAGGGATGGAGCCCCAACCTCCCTGGGCAACCCGTTCCAGCATTCCACTACTAATTTGCAAGTATGAGGGTGAGCAGAGTACTTCTCTTCATTGCTTCCTCTATCTTGTTAAGGTCAGGAAGTTGCCAGATATTAAAATTCTCATTCATTCATGCTTTCCACTCAAGAAGCTTATGTGATTGCACAGATAGTTTCCATAGGAGGAAAGGAGGACAGAAGTATTTCATTCATTAACAAGTATCCTATATTGTTAAATAACAGCAAGAGAATGAAACAAAATACATTTCTGAAGAAACTGAACGCAGCAAGTTCAAATCGAGAACATAACAAAAACCAAAAAGGCCAAACTACACCGCACCGTATTTATATAAACAAATAATATCTGTATAATGAACAATTTGGGTGACTTGCAACTGAATGCAGAATAGAAACATGAAGATTTCTACTTTTATCGTGTTCAAAGACCAAGTATTTAGATTTGAAGTGGAGGTCAAGCTAAGTATTGTGATCATCATTGGAGAAGAGAGGAAGACTTTTTTCTTAAAAGATAAGCTTGTGTGAAACAAGCACTTTTTCACCACTTGGAAGTCCCATTGAGCTCAAAGAGGCTGTACAGGTTGGATCAAAACCCATTAGAAAGGTCTGACTAAAATCTGCACACCGTAATTCTAAGTTCCATCATTTGCTACAGTGTTATGAGATGAATTTCGTATGCATGCCATTATTGCTTTTATTATATTGCTTGTACTTCACATAAATAAGCAGGTAACAGAGCTTGTTGCTAGGCACAATTATGGCAGCTACATCCATGTAAGTCAGTAGAGGCTCATTTGCCTGCTTCTTATAATGTACTCTGTCAAAGATATTCTGCATTTCTTTCAAAGTATGACTGTTTGCAATAATAATACCTTCTTCTCAAATCTATTATTTCACTTAGCCTTTTATACTTATATCAGAAATTAATATTTGTGTATGCACATATGACTCCAAAACTAACCTTATCAATGTTTGCTCACCTGCTGTAGAACTAATCTAAATCGATACCATTGAAAAATATCCTATTGTCTGGGAGATTCTTGACAATGCTCTCCAGGGTTAGCTAGAAATGCAATGAAAGACCTATCTGTTTCTCATCTTTCCACCTATACCACATTCACAAGCTGGTACAAGCAACGAACTGCAGAAATTTATTCTTAAAATTACTATAAGCCAAAACTGTTTTTCTAGACAAAATTCTGGAGAAGGATTTTATCACAGGAGTTGGCTGGGCTCATTAATTGAGCTTTAAACTAAATTTGAAGTGGGAAAGGGGAAAAAGCACGCCTGCGGAAACAAGCCTGGGATGTTTGTGGGGCAGTGTGCCACCTCCAATGCTATCTCAAGGGAGGTAGGGGACAACGAGCCATTTGTTGGGGAAGATGCAAGTGCTATCAATGAACTAGGAAGCTAGGACTCACAGTAGAACCTGAGAATAATCAAGTAGACGTGAAGGAGAAGTGGGATAATGATATTATCAGGCCATCATGTGACAAGCTAAGGGACGACACACTAGGGTTGGAGGGATGGGGAGCTAGTAAAGGTCTTCATTGTGTTGCCCTGCAGTATGCTGGGGACACAGCAGCACAGTCAAAGTTTCACAGAGTCTCCCATCCCACCAGGGTAGAATAATCATGTTCAGCTCACTCCCTGCGATGCCTCTACACCAATGCACGCAGCACAGGGAATAAACATGTGTGGACAAGGGGCAATCACAGTGATATGGCTGGGACAGCTCCCATGACTGGAATGTGGTCATGGATGGCTATGTCCTTCTTATGAAAGACAGGTCAACAAGGTGAGGTGCTGGAGTTGCTCTTTATGTGAGGGAGCAACTAAAATGTCTTGAGTTCTGCCCAGGGGTGGATGAGAGATGAGTTGAGAGCTTGTAGGTGAGAATTAAGAGACAGGGTAGCATAACTGATATTGTTGTGGGTGTTGTGATCAGGGCACCTGATCAGGATAAGGAAGTTGATGAGGCCTTCTACAGGCAGCTGACAGTGGCCTAGCTATCACAGGCCCTGGTTCTCATCAGGGACTTGTAACTACTCAGATATTTGCTGGATGGCCTACTCAGCCATCCATCCACAGTCCTGGAGGTTCCTCCAGTTCACTGATTATAACTTCTTAATGCAAATACAGGCTGGGTGGTGAACGGCTGGAGAGCAGCCCTGAGGAAAAGGACCTGGGGGGTCTGGGTTGATGAAAAGCTCAACATGAGCCTGCAGTGTGTGCATGCAGCCCAAACAGCGCCGGGCCTTTGTCTTCCTTTCTCATGGCAGCTTCTCCCAACAACAGAATGAGGGAGAGCAGAAAGCATGTCTGGGCAAACCAGGACATGTTCAAGCCTATTTTGACTTATTCAGGGCTTCCACGACACTAAAACCTCATGCAGTTGTAACTGTGAAGTTGTTAATGAGTAGTAGTTAATTTAATAACACAGAAAATACAAAGAAAGCACCAATGCACTATCTTAAGGTAAGTATTATTAGGTAGATGGGAAACACTCAAACCAATTTGTCAGAAGTCACAGACCTTTTAGTTCTTCTTCCAATTACCATCCTTCCGCCAACTCTGCTTTCTTTCATGAGACTCTATATCATGTGGTACTCACTTTATATTATTTCCTAAATAACTCTGTTGCTATGGCACCAGCTGCTGCTGCTGCTGGAATTTACATGCAAAGCACTCCAGTGAGGGGATTTACAGAAAAGTCATTGAAAATGGTCAAGTTTGTCAGCATTTTTATAGCACACTCACAAAGGAGTTCATTATGCATCTCTTTGCAGGAAACCAGATCTGTTATGACTGGCACAGCAAGGAATATAAGAGGAGAAAGAAAGGCCTAAGCTATCTAGTATAGGGTCTTGGCTAATTTTTGGCTAATGTTTTATTCTTGGCTAATGTTTAAATCTTGCAGGATTTTACTTGCTACTGTATAGAAAGGAACAAGACCTTAGTTTGGAGTTTCTTACCATGAAATGATTAAATGCAATGTCATTTTGTGATTTTGCTTACAAAATTAAGCTGAACTTGGGAAAAGTGGTGATTTTTTTGGTTGGGTTTTTTTTTTTTTTTTTTTTTTTAAATGTGAAGACTATACTGGTATACTAATATTTAAAACATTCTAACATTGCCTTTGAAAGTACTGTAGGACTTGTCATCTTGTACCCTGAGATCTGCTAGCTAAGGAGAATCCCAAACATTACCCACGGGCTTCCAGAAGTGTCTTTATGTATAGGCTGAAGGGAGTATGACTAACTGAAGGAGATGGGTACATGTTCCACCTCTTTCTGAAAACTTGTGGTGAGATTATATTTTTTTCCTGAGTAGTAGTAGTAATAACGAATGTTATAATTTTGACTCTAGGAGAAGTGAACTTGTGCAATGGCTGTTGAAAGTTCATCATTAAATGATAGATTTGAAGAAATAGCATACAAGTTAAAAAGTTCATGTGATCCTTAACAATTACCAATAACTTCCTTTTTCTTTGGCATTTTCTCTTCGCTTTTTGAAGTATATGGTTAGGAACTGATTTACTCTTAGCAATGGGTTTAGCTGATTGAATCTTACGTGTATTCAATACTGTGCTTCCATCATGCCAGCTTTAAGATGAAAGCACTGACCAGGAGCAAAGCATCATGGTGTAGGTTTTTGTGTAAGAGACGCAACAGACTGAGATTATCTTTTTCTAAGGAAAAAGTTACTTTCTCTTCCAGTCTGGAGTGGGGGAGCTTGTTTGTGAGAGCAGGCTCTCTTAAACCAGGACACTTTGCCATGTATCTGTGAAGTGGGCATATTTCTTTGTACTGTAGATGTGAATCAATACATCCATGATATGGTACATGAAAATAGTTTGTTGATACCTACACCAGAACAAGGAAGGAGGCTGAGCTATTTCAGTTCATTCTCTGTAACCAGAAGCTTCCCCTATACTCTCTTATCATACCAAGGTAGTTTTCGTTCAGACTGTTATTCAGATGGGACAGGTTGCTGACCAGTGAGCAATTCTCTGTTCCTGTAGTTTCTACAGAAACTCCATCTATAAGGATCAAGACTAAATGTTTAAGACTCATTCAGGACTTGTCAGGAATTGTCCATAGTGTGATGCTACTTGAGCTATGGAGAAAAATCACTGTCTTCTCTGTAAGGACCTTCAAAGCCCTTGTTGCTTGGCCAAGGCAAGAATTAATGTTGTTCATTGCACCAGAACATGAACTGACAACAGACATTTAATTTTCCCTGGTTTAGGTGGTTTATAGGCCCTTTTTGTTTGGATGCAGAAAATAAAAATAAGGATTGTATTCTTCAAAAAGGAAGTAATAATTGCTTTATTTACCCATGGGTTATAGGACTAAAACAAATAAATGTAGCTCATCTATGCATTTTTTTTATTCCTTAATCATTCCTTTCCTTGAACAAAAGGAAATTCTGGTTATTCCACAAGAGTTTAAATAAAAATGATCTTTAAAAACCAATTGAGTTTCTCTTGAAGGAAATTGATTTGAAAATAAATTTTTACTTAAAGTTGAACTCCAACATACATATGACAGGTATCTTCTGGTTTTGTTGGATTGTGAAAAACACTCCAATCACATAATAGAATTAATTTTCAGAAATTACATGGCATATAGTCAGGATCCTGAAAAGTTCAGTAATTCTTACTTCCTGTGCCTGTCCACAAAGATTTGAGGTTTTTCATTATTTTTCTTTGTGCCTGTCCTTCTTTGGTCCCCATTCAATTACTGTACCTTAAACAGTCATGTAGTGAAGAAAAAGTAACTTCAGATATTCACACTGTGTAATATGCTTCTGAATCTGATAAAATCTGGATGTGACTGACAATGTGGTCAGCTTTGCAAAGTGGTGAGTAACTTTAAAAAGTAGTATTAAGTTATTACTGTTTTTTTTTTTTTTGCTCCTGGAAATAAATGTGATCAGTGATAACACTATGTGCATGCTCAATATCAAGACAGCTAGTTAAGAGTGTTTGTTCTAAGAAAATAGTGTTCTTTGACCTTGGCATACCTTAAATCAAGCATTACATAACTTAATGGTGGCAGAAAAATAATACCAATCATATTCTTACATCTGTGTTACGTAAAATGGAACTATTAAAATATAAATGGGATACATACAGCTTTAATTGGAGAGTTTGAAGGAGGATTTAAACTTCAAAAATGCATTTGCCTCTGAAATAATTTGCAACCAACAGCAGTATATCCACAGGGCTGAATGGAAATTGCAAGTGGAAAGTAAAGTGGTTTCGTAAACTTCTCGGGTTTTTTTTGTTTGTTTGGTTTTGGTTTGTGTGTATACTAATATGGAAAAACTCTACATACAGAGCTTCCTCAAAGAGATAGAGCAAACTATGTGAACCTGGGAAAAATTAAAGCTTTTTGATTGCCACAAAGAAGCTTCCTTGTATGATAACCAGTATGTTATAGAATGACACAACAAGCTCAGAGTTTAAAAAATGTCCCTGCCAACTTGGAAAAAAAAACCAAACCTTTTAAGGAGTCCCTGAAGTTTGTTTAATTTGTGTATAAACTGTTAAGTTTGAGAAAGTCTTTGTAACTGACATAACTTATACAAGAGAAATTGTCTTATTATATTTGAATTCACAAGTAATAAATCACTGAATGAAGTAAATATAGTACGATGCTTTATAAATTTTGGTAATCAAGCTGCTTAGATAACTAAAGATTGCATGACAAATGCGGATGTCTTCTTGCAAAAGTCCTGATGAACATCTGATTATTATCCCTGTTTTTGTTATTGATACATAAATATTTCAAACTACTTTCCTGTAAAATCTGTCAATATACTACACTTGAAATGAAAATGGAAAAACAGAAGTTTTGGTAGCATGTGGTGCCTTCCGTGGAAGCTACTTTGGTACCTCATTTTTGGCCAGGAATGGAAGAACAGAAAAGGTAGGGCAATGACATCATATCCTAGGTCTTCAGGTCTTGGCAGTGACCTACCATTAGATTTGGACAGACTTCTTCTGGCCTGTTTAGAATGCGGCATCCAAAAAATTGCTTTAGCAAACTTGCAGACTTAAACTCTTCCATGTTGGCATCTGCCTTTCTCTACCTGTATTTAAGTACTTCTTTTAAGTATGCCTTTAAATACTGGCCTACATATGCATAGTATATTTGAAATTAATTATCACCATCATTAAATCTCTTGGAAACAATGCTCAATACGTGATTGAAGATGCATGCCAAGATAGGCACCTGGGGTTGATACTGTCCTGAGCAGAATTAGAGTGAAATAAAAGAATGTTTCTTGGAAGGATATATTCCTTTGGGCATGGTAAAGCTAACATCTTTTTTATGTAATAAACTATTTTTGCAAGTTTCAATGAACTCTAAAGTTCCCTACTGTGCCTTACTGAAAGTACAGTCAAGATCATGATAGTAATTATTGGAGAAAGTTCTTGTTGATAGCTTGCTAAGAAGAATCATTTCATTTCTACCTTTAATAGTTCAAGGCCGTATGTATTGGAGTCGTATCATTTGGTTCAAGTCACTGAATACTACTAAAACATGTTCTTTATTGAAATAAACTTGCATTTTGTGTGTTGAAAATTAGAATACTTTGTATATTCAAAATGGGAACTTGCATCAGCATTTTTATGAAATCTTTTTTAGCTGAACTTGTCTGACTTCAAAGGCAGCCGTTTCTGCTGGTCTTTAAGATTTATATATCCCTGGATGCTGTAAGGCAGAGCAGCTTTATGAGATAAAAGATTGGAACAAAGCCACAGCACACCAGAGCAAATAGGCTAAACACTAAATATTTTACCGAATCTCAGTGCCCTTCATCATTCTGGTCCTGAGACAAGTATTTCTTCTTCCGTAATCCATTAGGTTAATGGACATAGATGGCTTCTGTTCATTTTGGATTTTGGACACACTGTGTTGTTCTCATCATTAATCAGTGTAGAGAAAGCTTGCGGTGGCCAGAAATGCTATGCTATTCATCTGCACTCAATATTAGTTTGACACTATCTCCCATGACATCCTAATGAGCAAGCTCAGGAAGTGTGGGATGGAAGAGCAGTGAGGTGGATTGGGAGCTGGTTACAAGATAGAGTTCAAAGAGTGTTGATCAATGGTGCCAAGTCCAGCTGGAGTGTTGTAACTAGTGGAGTCCCCCAGGGATCAGTGCTGGGTCCGACGCTGTTCAATATCTTCATCAGTGACATTGATGAGGGGACACAGAGTCTGCTCAGCAAGTTTGCTGATGACACCAAATTGGGAGGCTTGGCTGATACAGCTGAAAGTGGTGCAGCCATCCAGTGAGACCTGGATAGACTGGAGAGCTGGGCACAGAGGAACCAGATGAAGTTCAACAAGGATAAGTGCAGAGTCCTGCGCCTGGGAAGGAGTAATAAAGTGCACCAGTACAGGTTGGGAGGTGATCCCGTGGAGAGGGACCTGGGAGTCCTGGTNGAGGTGATCCCGTGGAGAGGGACCTGGGAGTCCTGGTGGATAACAAGTTGTCCATGGGACAGCAATGTGCCCTGGTGGCCAAGAAGGCCAACAGGATCCTGGAATGCATTAAGAAGAGTGTGTCCAGCAGATCAAGGGAGGTTCTCCTCTGCCTCTACTCTGCCCTGGTGAGACTCCATCTTGAGTACTGTGTTCAGTTTTGGGCTCCCCCATTGAAGAAGGATAGGGATCTGCTCAAGACAGTACAATGGAGGCTATGAGGATGATTAGGAGACTGGAACACCTGCCTTATGAGGAGAGGCTGAGTGATGTGGGGCTTTTTAGTCTGGAGAAGAGAAGAATGAGAGAGAATTTAATAAATGTTTATAAATATCTGAGGGCTGGGTGTTAGGAGTGGGCTGAACAGGCTCTTCTCACTTCCTCCCTGTGATAGGACAAGGACCAATGGATATTAGCTGCAGCACAAGAGATTCCACCTCAACACAAGGGGGAACTTCTTTACTGTAAGGGTCACAGAGCATTGGAACAGGTTCCCCAGAGAGGTTGTGGAGCCTCCTTCTCCGGAGATTTTCAAGGCCGGAATGATTTTAGCAGCTCTCAATGTCTGTGAAACATTTTCACACATTAAGAAAAAATACTAGGAAAAAAGATGACTTGCAATTTCAATAGCATTTCACAAAATGCCAAGAGAAGAGAGAGAAAAATGAAAAGGATGAGACCTTCTTAAATAGTAGCATGATGCAGAAATGAGTTTTTCTGAAATATGAATTTCCATTTCATTATCATTTGTAATGGTATGTTAGAGGCAAGAGAAACAACTATTTAGAGTGTGATGATGCTAAAAGAAAAAGCTAAAGAGGTGATCCATTCCAGAAAATCCTACTTTTATCCTAAAAGCAGAAACAAGCTGTGATTAAACTCTTGCCTAAGCTATAGATGACCCAGTTAAAGCGTTGGTTTTTTTTGTAACAGAAACTGTAACTTTAATCAACCCTGACTATAAAATCTAATTATATTTGAATGTGTATTTAAGATTGAGAATTTTTTATTAGCTTAGCATTTTTTATTACCTTAGGGGAACAAGTTGCAGCTTCCTATATAAAATCTGTGCTTGAGAATTAATGTAATCCTGTAGTTTGGTTCGCTTTATATTTTAATCGATTAAATAATTATGTAAGTCTTCATATATTTCACCTTGTCATAATCAATTGTTAACATCTTCCTTTATGCACACAACTTTTTTCTAAATATAGACACCTTGTACTTTCCTGCAGCTAATTTTGGCTTTGCTGGCAGTGGTTTCTTAATACAAGAAAATAAATAGGAACAAAAGAAACTTGAGATCTAAATTGGTTACCTGTAAGTAGCTTTACTAGCCTCCTTGTTTCACTGAAGAATGGGACAGAGAAGTAGTATTGGTTACTAGAAAGTAAAACGTTAAATATCTTTTAAAGAGCTGACCTTTATTATTTATAAAACGTATTTTAAGAATGAATGTCCAGAATAAAGTGTGTGAACATTGCCCTAGAGTAAAATTGTTAACAGAAATGGCGATCGCCTTGAAAAAAGAAAACCGTATCACGTAAGTCATTAGTCTCCTAGGCCATTATGGCCATCTGACATTGTTAGCTTTATTGAGCAGTCTCACATGTTTTTTATATTTGCTGTCCATGGAAAGAAAAGTCATGTATCAGACTAGAAGCAATGGTCGTAACACCTACTTATTGGGGGTAAATGTATGAAATAGTTAAATTTCTGAATCAACCAGAAAACTGAACCAAGTGGAGCTTCAAAACAATACACAGAATATACTGTCACTCCTTCCTTTTTCCTGCTTCTTGTCCCCAAGCTCGGTTTTGTTTAGTGAAAATTATGTATATCAGTGAAAGAACCAAGGATTAAAGATGAAGCAGCTGGAGGAACCGAAGCAGAAGGATTATAGAGTGTGCCAGTGGAACAAGTGAGTGAAGAAACAACCTTTTTGTTTGTATACATCTGTATTTCTGCATTCAGAAATGAATTCTTTAATTAATTTTTGGCAGGACTCTAATTGTGATTTGTAAGTCTAGTAATTTTCCTACCTCAAGCAATTTTTCACCGTCTGCAATAAGCTTGAAGAGCCTTGACTTGAACCAACTGATCAGATATGTTTTGAGAAGTACTACACTTGTCTTTGCAAGTAAATGCTTATTGCGATGTAAACTTATTTCCCTTGATTTCTTCGTGTAAAGGTTGGGTTGTTTGGCTGGAGTATTTTGGGTGTGGGAGAGCCCTGCTATAAAAACATTGTGCTTCTGGCGTGTTCTCTGAAAGACAGATACGTCTGGAAATGGAATGGGTGACTACAATTCCCAGTGTGTGATGGCTATTTCAAGTGTCTCAGTTGTACATTACAATTGGCAAAATGAAGAGGAGCCTGAATCATAGAAGGGTTTAAATTGTGCTGTAATACATCTACTGATTTGAGAAGAATAAAGTGGCTGACATGCCCTGTTTCTCTCCTCTGCGGCAATCTGAGCCAAGAATCTGACCTAAATTGCACTACTGCTACCACACGATTCCGATGAGCTTTGTTGCAGAGTGAAGAACATGGGGACATTCT
>VWYK01083111.1:2582-21888 GCA_013399775.1 Semnornis frantzii | reverse complement strand
GTTCAAGGCCAGGTTGGAGGAGGCCTTGAGTGACCTGTGCTAGTGGGAGGTGTCCCTGCCTATGGCAGGGGGTTGGAACTGGATGGTCTTTGAGGTCACTTCCAACCTTACCATTCTGTGATTCTTAAACAGTGACATCTTGGGCTTTGGCATCTCCTGCTGGCCAGACACTAAACCTTGGGAGCTGCAGGAACAGCCTGCGGCAGGCTGGCTTTTCAGAGCTTAAAACTCTCTCATGAGGCAGAAGCTGACCCTCTTTGTTTCTGACCTCAAATAAAGAAAACAGACCCAAGAAAAAAATGAACTTGGAAAAGTATTAGTGTGATAATTGGGAGCTGGGGTTAAGCACTTCTTTGCTTATCATTACGTAGGCATACAGGGGATGAGGGGGAAAAGAGCACAAATACCTTGCAATCTACACATGCAAACTTTGTAATCAAGTATAGCTCACGAGCTAAAGGTTTGTATTTTATCTTGCTAAGTTACTTGTGTTGTTTTATACTCCATTAGAAGTACTTTAGGACTCATTGCTTATGAATGAGGGATAATTAGGAATGTGAATGTATATATCAATATCGGCTTTATTTGCTGTCCTTATTACTCAAGCACAGTGTTTTTGCAGCTCTGATGAAATTATAAATTATGTCCTGTTGGTTAGGAATTTGAACACAATAATTTCAAATTGCCTTAAATGTGCCAACCAGGCAAGGCTAAATAGGCATTTACAGCAGCTATTCTGCAGATTTATAGCCAATATTTTTTCCTATATTTTTCTTCGCACTACAATTTAAGGTCTATTTTCAGTAACTTACCAGTATTATAAAATATATTAGGATTAGAATTCATAGCTTATTATATGAGAAATGAAATTTTACAAGATTCAAGTTGCAGAAAGGAAGAATTCCAAATGGGTATAAGGGAAGGGGAAGGAGGTGGGAGGGAACAAAAAACATGTTCTTCACTGTAAGGGTAATCAAGCACTGACTTGCCAACAGAGGCTATGCAGTCTCTGTCATTAAAAGTTTTTAAAACTTGACTGGACAAGGCCATGAGCAACTTGATCTAACTTTGCAGTTAGCCCTACTCTAGGCTTGGAGTTGGACTAAATGACAAGTGGGAGGGCTTTTGCAGTCTACGTTGTTCTGAATGTAATCCACCAAAATTAAGTCTGGGCTGTACAAAGGATTGGGTGTGGGCTCGTGTTCTCTGTGTTCTTAAAAGCTAGGAACGTGCCTTGTTAAAATTCAGAGGGAATGCAATGGGAACTGTGAGGCTATATACCCAGTGTTTCACCGGAGACTCAAGTGCTCAGTGTGTGCACAAATATTTTAACAGGTACCTCATGTGAGCAGTGAGGAGTTTTTGTATCTGATTCTTGTAGGTAGGATAATTTCAGGTTTTTTTAGCATGATCATATCTCTGGTCTCTTTTGATATGACAGTGGGTAATTGATTTCTGTTTTGTTTTGTTTTGATTTCTCATTTCCCATTTCTGTCAGGAATAGGAGGACTGCAGGATTTTGTGCTGAAGTCTGCAACGTTGTCGACATCACCAGCCTGTCCTCCCTTCACACCTCTCAGCTTCGAAGCCACCCCAATCGTGCGTGTGGCTGTGGAACCAAAGCATCCAAGTGAGTGGAAAGGAGAGTGGGAATGGTAACAAGTTGGATGTGGTAGCAATGCGGCTTCCGACCCTGTGCTGTTTGTCTGCTGCTTCATGTGTCCACTGAACAAGTGACTCAGTATGAAATGAGTATTTGTGTTGCCTCGAGCGCTGCATTGGCCTTCTGAGTTCTAGTTGGCCAGCTCATGTCTGAGCAGGGAGAGACCTCGTTGTGCTGAGACCTTAGCTGTCCCACGAGGGGCTACATGGTGCTAAAGGTTCGGGATGTCCTTGGGTTCTTCATTCTGCTGATAACCTTCCTTAAATCTTTAGGTTTGTGGTACAGGTTTGCAGTACTGCTTCCAACTGATACCCTCCCCTGGCAGAGACTACTATGTCTCTGGCTGTATTTGAATTTCGGCCCAATTTGAATTTGCTGTCGAACTGTTAGTAGAACCAAAACCAACTGCCTTTCTGTTCAGTTACAAAATAGCACAAATATTGTGTGTGTTTTAGAAAGCGATTGGACAGCTTAGGAGGTATTTGTCCTGCATGTTTGAATAGCAGCTAATGATATATTGCACATCCTGCATTTGCTAAAGCAACTTTGAAAGTATTGGAAAATACTGGTTCTGTTGGAAATGTTAAAGGAGTGTAATTGTAGAACTACTGACTGATTTTGGAGCAGTTTTTTTTTCCCCTTAAGGAAGTGAAACTTTGTTGTTTATACACCATTGCTTAATTTCTCTTCCCTGGTTACTTCTCAATCTATGGTTTGAAGTAAATTTTGCTGGAGAGACAGAAGCCTCAAAGGTAGCTGTGCTTGCAAAAACTTCCTGAAGGTCAGTTGCTTGCAGTAAGAGGAATGGAAGCAAAATTTGACCATTGCAGGCTCAGCTTGAAAGCAACCAATTGTCCAGTGAGCTGCATACTACAGTCTGGAGATGACCCTGGCACCTGGTCACGTATGAGTGCCTTGGATTTCTTCAGCCAATCTATTTCAAAACTGCATCTGCTTATTTGGAAAAAAAGTATTTGAATAAATACAAATAGTTTCCCTGTCTGTGTTTTGTAAAATCACTGCATATCCTTCACGCTCATGTCAAACACTGCCGTCGTGGTTGCCCTTCTGTTTCTCTCTCTCAACCGGCTTAAATGTAGAAAACAGAAGCTTAAAATCTGTGTTCAGCCGCTTTGGCCATTGGGCTAACACTGTGCTTTGTTCACATTTTGTTATTTTTGTGTCTGGTTTTCATGTTACTTTTCTGTTAATACCCTTACAAGGTTAGCATTGAATACACAATTTCATATTTAACAGTCTCCAAATGAATGACAAGCTTAATGTCACTCTTCTTTCTTAATATGCATTCCTAGAAAGCCTATGGGTATTCTTTACCCTACCTATAAAATGAGAAAAAGGAATGTTTCTTTTTTCCAAATGTATTCATTATGAAAGGCTGCTGACCTGAGGTGTTTATGCAAGGCTTGGATATGCCAAATCTGAATCAGGTGTAGTTATTCATTCTGCATTAACTTCAAGGCAACTCTTTTTTAAAAAAAGCACAACACTTCCATTTTAGGGATGACTGTGTTGTGTTTCCCCAAAAAGCTCTCATGTTCCAAATTTTTCTCCTTTTCAGGTTATAATAGCATTAAAGCTTTTCAGCAGCTTCCTGTTTAAATCATTCCTGTGCTTCATCTACTCTTACACTCTCTAAGTAACCCATATGTGATGATTTCTGCTTTGATTTTGTTGACATTAGCATGTTGTTATTTGTCCTTGGAGCATTTTATGCAGTAGCAATTTACTGGTTGTTACACTTAGCCATGAAAGATTGCGAAGAGATAAAATAAATTAGCAAAAATAACTTCTAAATAGCTGTAGTAAATAAGGATTGTATCTTTCCATAACTCATGAAAACGAGTGAAATCGCTTCGTATTGCTAACATTTTAAATTGGTTGTGTGCTGTCGTGAGCCTATTTGGAGCTAACTATATACAGGAAGCATGATAACATAGTCGCAGGCAGTACTTGGTATGCCAAACCTATCACAAAGCTGGGCAAAGCAAACGTTTGCAATCTATTAAATTATATACCATGATTAGGATTATATAATGTGAATTAGATCATCAGTGCATGGATTCTTGGTAACAAATTATGAGTACATAATCTTAAATCATAACAACAGTCTTTGTGACTTATGGCCCACAGAATGTTTGTGAGTGTTCCTGAAACATGCATTTGTGTTTAGACTTCCACAGAAATAAGTGTTACTTTTGCTTACTTTTAAGTATATCCTACTTCAAGTATTCCTTCTAGAGTATTGCTTGGTTAATAACACCTTCTTTTGCCAGGTGATATGCCTCAGCTGGTCAGAGGAATGAAGCTTTTAAACCAAGCTGATCCCTGTGTCCAAGTTTTAATCCAGGAGACAGGAGAGCATGTGCTGGTGACAGCAGGAGAAGTTCATCTTCAGCGTTGCTTGGATGACCTGAAACAAAGGTTAGAGGGGCAAGGAGGAAGATATATTTCTAGTTCAGTAGGTGTCTGTTGTGTTTCTGTCAGATGCATATCTTTGATTTATATTCTGGTAAAATAGAAGCTTCATCCACTAGCAGTTTTTTACCACTCCATTATAAGTGTGTACCTTTCTGTATCTGTAAAATTATCTGCAGGTGGGCAGAAGCCACTAGCTCGTCACTTTTATACATCTTACACAACCTTTGGGTCCTTCCTAGAAATCAGAAATCGCAGTAGGGTCAGGAGTCAGGAGTGTAATGTGCCATTTGTGCAAAATAAAAACCATGAGGAAAATCGTGTCTAATAAGCTCTCAGAGATTGGAAGGCAAGAAGACCAAAACTGTGTGTGCACACATTGTCCTGGTTCTTTCCACACCACAGTGAGTTTTTAAATTTGAGTTTCTCTTACTCATGAGCAGCAGCTTTTTGGGCAAGCGAAAATGCCCATGGCAATACAGCTTACAATTACATTTGCTTTACTCTGCAACTCTTCTGTCACTCTACCAAAATTTACCAGAACTTAGGAAATTTTGATGAGTCTTTTTGTTGTCATGTAATGAATCTGCTCAGATCTCATGAATGGTTAAGAAGGGTACAAACTATTAGTCTGTTAGATACATGTGATCACATGTAATAAATGATTCTTCCATTTTTCTTGCCATCAGTCACATTTAATGTGCCTAAAGTGTTTCAGCTGACTTTGAAGCTGAAAGTGTTATAATAGTGGCTGTCAGACCAAAGGACAAAATTATGTTAACTTCATGCTGATGGCCCAAGTAAAGCAGCACATCACTTCCAATTCCTGCATAGTAACTCTTGGCAGTTTTCTTTTTCATGCTTAATTGCAATGAAAATCCAGACACAATTCTGTCTCTTCGAGTTCTACCTTTCTTTGCACTTAGGCTGAGAGTTTCTGTACTCAAAGCAACTTTTTTTTGTTTGCAGTTAATTGTACCTCATATGAAGGCTTAGTGCAAAGTTTAATAAAAGGGAGTTTATGAATACTAAGATTAGCAATCATGGAGAAGCAGAGATAATGTTAGTAACCACTGTTCCCAGATATGAGTAAGTTGCTTTAGAGCTCCTAGTTCTCAGTACTCCACAGGTCAAAAGGCAGAGCCTCTGCTTATTTCGCAAGGCTCACATTGAGTTACTTTGAGCTGTGTTTGCTTTAGTATCACTACCTGAGATTTCAAGTGGCAGTAGTTGTGGTTGTTTTATTGCAGGCATCTATTTAGCTACTAGCTTTTAGCTCTAGGTACTGGTAATTAGAACTGAGGCTTGATGGAGAATAGTAGCTGTTCTAAAACTGATTACAGCCAAACATTTCAGCTGTAGAATGAGATAGAGCTGAAGCGTGAGTGTTCCTGAATGCATTTTACTAACCTCAGAGATGTGCATGCGGTCATGTAAGTAATCATTTAAGTCATGCATGCTAGAACATGGTTTTCATTAATTTTGCTTTTGAATGTAAATTATAGCAGCATGAAAAACTTAACTACAACTCCTTTTACAGGAATCTGTGACTGTGATGGCAGTAAGGTGCGGGATTTATTTCAAAAGTTAATATTGTTTATTAATTTTGATATTGAGGAATCTTGCCAGTGACCAGTATTTTTAATAATAGGTTCTTTGCAACAGTCATGAAAAACAGAGGATCTAGAACACTTAAGAAAGAACTGGCAAGAACACAAACATTAAACTATTTGAACTGTAAAGTGGTTCTTTTGGTCAGTTACACTGCTTGTCCACTAGAGGGATTCGAGAAGCTCCTTTCTCCTTAAGGCAGAAGGCACTTGGCATTAGATACAGAGTTTACAGAGTTTTGCAAAGAGGCTTTGAGTATTTACTCACAAAAGTTATATCTCTCGATTCCTGTGGCTAACTTACAGTTTCCAGACAGTACCCAAACACTTGCAGGGAGTTCTGTTGGTGTCTTGTCAGCTGTTGAGGCTAGTTCTTCCCAGGCTCTAACAGGGTGCTGGGAGAGAGGGAGACGATCTCCGACCTGATCCTGGTTCCTTTTTGGCTCCAGACTGGGCACAGAGGCTGGTGGAGGTGCAGGCATGATGCCTTGCAGATGTGCAGGCAGGCACAATGTCACGCTGGCTAAGCGAGCCTATGGCGTGAGGCACTGAATGCCCATTCCGTGGTAAACTGGAGGCAGGGCAGTTTCCAGGTAAACCAACCCAGAGCATCAAGGCTTGTCATTATGTAGCAGGCAGAGCCTGGCAGGGTGCAGTGGCAGAGAGCAGTGAGACAGAAGCACATTGAGGCAGAAGCATGTTGTGTTTACCCGCTCATCTGTCAGTGCAGCCTGAGACTAATGGCTCCTTGGCCACAGAGGAGCCAATTAGAATGGCAGCTTGCCAAACCTGACCATATTAAGTAAGGTCAGAGCTTACTATTACCTTTTTAGGGCAAAACACAAAGAAGTGCATGAACACATGCAGGTACCTGTCTTTTGGAAGGAGACGAGACCAGAAGGCACCAGGGCCTTGGTTTTTCCTTTCCTGCCCCAAAAGCAGCATAGAGGGGGAACAGGGAAACATGTCTGGGCAAGCTAGGAGATGTTAAGGCTTATTTTGGCCTTCCACAACAGTGACTTACCCAAAAATGAGCTTTGTGTGCCTATGATAAAATGTTCATTAGCAGGAATGTTGTATAAATAAATAACATACAGGTGTTAGAAACAGGCAGTTCCAGGTATGGCCTCATTTCCTTCGTGAGCCTGACTCAGCTGGCTGCATTGAACAGTATGTGTATACCTTCATCCTCAAATGAGTAACTAAAACTCCTCGTCCATTGATGTGGTGCTGGCTTGCTGTGCCGCAGGTTGTAACTGTAGCAATACTGTAAGAATGAGTAGAGAAAATTCTTACAAATTGCATAGCTAGAAAAAGCTGTTAGGAACCATTGAAGACTGGATGCTTCATTTCCAATGAAGGTTTTTCCTCAAAGGTTTTTTGTGGTGAGATTTTAGTTTTTCACCTTCAGATGAGGTAAAAAATACAGACTGTTTGCCAGATCTGATGGGAAGCTTTCAGCATTGGAGTATCTTTAGCTGAGCTAAATCCTGGGTGCATTTGAACAAGATGCAGATTATATGCACTTAGTAAACATCCATTTCATAGTTCCAAAATAAACGTGGCTTTGCTGTGGTACCATTGGGATTTTTCAGCTTCTGTGACTACAGTAAACAGGTAAACTAACATACAGGATATTTTGAAGTGATTATGTTGTACTCGAAGATACAACAGGTGGTCCTTTGTGAGTAAATACACAGATGTTTATTAAATACATGAGAGAGCTAACAATCTGGGACTTCCTAGCTGGGTGGTAAAGTAACATACTGGCACGCTCAATGCCATAAAGCTTTTAATTGTGGAGCATTTTAACTGGTAGTAATTAATTTTCCTCATGTTTTGAAATATGCTTTAAAGTGTAGTGAAAGTTTTCCTGCAAAGTACTCAATTCAAGACAAGTAAGTAATAAATGCAAATTAATCTGAAAGAAACTGCAGTTGGTTAATAGCATTACTGTAAGCAATGTATCAGTTCCTTAGTATCACCGTTCCAAATGCCAGTACTACAACATTGTCAGACCTTCTGTCGCTCTGTGTTCTTGTGGTCTGCTGCGCTTGGCCTTTCCTAATGTTTTTATTTTCAACACAGATTTTCTTCGTTGCTCTAGAGTATTCCCCAGGTTAGATTAAAAGAAAAAAAAAAAAGCTTCTTAAATTGTATCTTTCATCTCTTGATGGAAGGTAATTCCTTTAAAAGTGGTTAGCGGTCTTGCAAAACAAACTAGTTGTAGTTCAGCAGGCCAAACTGCATTGGTAAGACTTTTTCCTTTCTTTTGTCATAGAAAAAGACAAAAATCTTCATTTGCAGTCTTATATCCCATTTTGTTTTGTGCTCTCTGTGGTCCTTTAGAGTTTATCTTTTCTTGACTAATGCAAAAATAACATTCACCCATAGCATTAATTTTGTGTGTTTTCTTCCATTAGGGAATTTTACTATATCTTCCAATATAAACTCTTCTAACAAACTGAAGTGTGTTCAATGACCCGGGATAGAATTGGTAGTTTAATTCTTATCTGTAGTTAATGGTCAATTTATTTAATGATCTCCCTTCTCTTGTGTTCTAGTTTTGTATAGATCTGTACTCATTTGTATAAAACTGCACTTCTTTGTAAAGTAACTTTATAAACGACAATTATCACATAATTTTCATTGGATTGACTGTACAACATAAAACTGCTTGGGAAGTATGAGGGACAGGAGGGATAGTGTTTTGCTTTATAGCAGAGAAGCTGTTTCTCCTGCCAGGTCTGTACATAAAATAGTTGTCTGCATGTTTCTGAAACAAATGTGTCCAGGTCTGCTGATAATCAGCATGAGCTATTTGACTGGAAATCTGTTCTGTTCCTCAATCCAGTTTAAAGGCATTCCAGTGTAGCAGAGTCATTGACTTCTACCTTCCACACAGTGCCTTGTGTGTTTACATTTGTTGTAAGATCAGAGTTGTGAGTGATCCCCTAGGTTTGCAAGAGGAATGGAGGTTCCACTAGGTGATCATGATACGAACTACACTCCCTGCATTGATGCTACTCCTCTGCAGTGACAGTTTCGTGTGTATGGGCAGCATAGTATTGTGCACTGATTTCAATCTGCTGTGGCTGCAGTGTGGAGCAAATGGGAGTATCAGCTCTCCCCTCTGCCCCTAGCTGTGCAGAGGGTGCTTGGTCTGAGCCCAAAAGTTACAGAACTGTGACTCCATGGTTCTTTACAAAAGATAGAGCTTCATCTCTCCAGAGCATCTTGCTGTACCAACAGATGGACTGGTTCAAACCAGGAGTGCTCAGCATCATGTCTGCAGTGGTGTGGCCTAGAACAGGTGTCTGTGGAGGAGTGGAAACAGAGTAACTGTAAATGCTTTCCTGGGCCCAAGGTGTTTTCAGATTAGGGCCTTTTGTGGTTTCATTGTCTGTTAATCCTGATCACCCTTCTCCCACCATGATTTTGTGGACCTCTGTTGTATCCTTGAAACATGTGAAAGCTGCTTGTGCGTTCATACCTTTGATCATCCTTATTCTCTCTTTTTTTCTTTATTTTTCTGGCTCTGTTGTTATCTCATTTGATGGGAGAGAACAGCAGCATATAGTTTCCAAGATGTAGGTGAAGCAGTGATAAGAAGTGTGGCTGTGCCTGTGTACATTTCCTCATTATTTTCCAACTCTTCCTGCAGACAAGACAAAGCTTCTTTTGCAAAGTACATAATGCTTTTCAGAGTTTGTTTGAAATGCATTACCTGGTAGTCTGTGCTGCAGTCAGATTTGTTCATAGACATCTGTGCCATGTTAAGACCTACCTTCCAACCTCAGTTTAAAAAAGTAATTTTAAAAATTTTAAGCTAACCTTCAGAATTTGTTTTACAGGTTTGCAAAGGTAGAGATCAGTGTGTCAGCACCTATTATACCATTCCGAGAGACAATAACAAGACCTCCGAAAGTTGATATGGTGAATGAAGAAATAGGAAAACAGCAGAAAGTTGCTGTCATACACCAAACTAGGGAGGACCAAAATAAAATCCCTGAAGGGATTCAGGTTGATCCAGATGGGCTCATTACAATATCTACTCCAAACAAACAAGCTACTCTGAGCGTAAGAGCAGTGCCGCTTCCCGAGGAGGTGACGCGGTTGCTTGAAGAGAACAGTGACTTAATTCGAACTATGGAACAGCTCAACACGTCTCTGAACGAAGATAAAAAAAATCATGAGATAAATCAGAGAACTCTGAACAGGATCAAGGAATTTAAACAAAAGTTGGAGCAAAATCTTCAGGGAAGAAAGTGGAGAAATGCTATTGATCAGATCTGGTCATTTGGACCACGGAAGTGTGGGCCTAATATTTTGTTATACAATTTTGAGGGCTATAAAAAGTCTGTGTGGCAATGCCTCAGCAACACTGTGAAAGAAGTAAGTAAATACAGAGACTTCGACAACAGCATAGTGAGTGGATTTCAGCTGGCTACGCTTTCAGGTCCCATGTGTGAAGAACCCCTGATGGGTGTTTGCTTTACAGTGGAAAAATGGGACATGTGTAAGGCTGGAGAGACGCTGTCGACTGCCGGCCAGAATTCAGGGGAATGCGACACCACAAAACATGAACAAGACGAGTATGCTGCTCTGACAAACAGTCACACTGGTGAAGTTTGCAGCTCGAATGAACAGCAGGACAGCAGTCAAAGTGCTCCAGAATCACCTGAGAAATGTAGTAAACAAAAGGGAGAAACTTCACTTGCAGATTGTTACGGTCCCTTCTCAGGACAGCTGATTGCCACCATGAAGGAAGCCTGTCGTTATGCTTTGCAGGCAAAACCACAGAGGCTGATGGCAGCGATGTACACGTGTGAAATCATGGCCACTGCAGAAGTGTTAGGTAAGACAGACAAAAGAAACATTTGGCTGGTATGCAGATTGCACACTCAGAGTGTACCAGATCTGTGTCACTTACATTACCTTACTGCTTACACCTACTTAAACTTGTTTTGGGACCTATTTACACCGTCACTTAACTTACCCTAACATTTGTTCTTGGAGTTTTCTGTGGGAATTGCTTGCATAGTGAATCTAGTCCAATGAACCAAGATTTCTTTAAAATTACCCTCCACTGAATTTAATAGAACATAACAAATGTGTTCTGACTGTACTAATCGTGTAGTACAGTCTGTTGTAGTCTAGCCCACAAACCAAAGTTAAAAATGTGATTATTTGTTCTAAAAGTCTTTACTGTTGTGCATATATCCACAATGATAGATGTGCTAAACCAAATTAGTCTGAAGAGCAAAATTTACAAATGTATGTAGTGAAGAAAAATGCCTTTGAGCAGTTTTGTACAGATGCATGATTGTGTTCTTTTCTGGTACTCTTTACCAGGCCCGGTTAAAAATGTCCTGTGGTAAGCACAGTACCTTAAACTACAGCTTACTGCTGCACAGAACTTTTGCATTTGAAGCTACCTGTTACTATTTTTTAATGCATAAGAATGCCTATCAAAAACAGACTTTGTAGTGTTACACATTACTGTTCCAGGGGCGTATTAGCACAGTACTTATGAATCTCTCTGTCAGACTGTAAGCAGGATACCAATTTTCAAACCACAAAACCACTGTAAAACTTCTGAAGATAGCTAAGAACCAGTTCCTGAAACATAAGTGTTTCTCAGTAATGCTTCCCAAATACCTGCTTGTAAGAGATCAGGCGAGTTAGGCACATGACGTGTCGAAGTGCCTTTTAAAATAGCCTGATGATTGCATAAAGTGCCAAAGGAATTATGTGTTTTACTTAATGCTGAAATTTCTTGACTAAATGTATCTGTTTTCCTTCTTGATACAGAATATAAATGTGTTTGTAAGCTCATTGAAGTTGTGTCTTTGCAGGCCGT
Source organism: Semnornis frantzii (assembly GCA_013399775.1). Taxonomy (NCBI): domain Eukaryota; kingdom Metazoa; phylum Chordata; class Aves; order Piciformes; family Ramphastidae; genus Semnornis; species Semnornis frantzii. The sequence goes on along the minus strand of VWYK01083111.1, from coordinate 10,316 downwards.
GTGTATGCTGTCTTGTCCAAAAGAGAAGGCAGAGTGTTACAGGAGGAGATGAAAGAGGGGACAGATGTGTTTATTATTAAGGCAGTCCTGCCAGTAGCAGAAAGTTTTGGCTTTGCTGATGAAATCAGGAAGAGAACTAGTGGCCTGGCCAGTCCACAGCTGGTGTTCAGCCACTGGGAGGTAAAAACATCTATTTTATTCCATCTCTTTTGGTGGTCTTTTTCCTGTAGATGTGGCAGACTGAAACATTAAGTGGCAAAGGTCAAGTTTTATTCAAGATATTTAATTAATTCATTTCTGAATTGAAAAGGGGAAAAGTAGCTTTACATTAGTCTTAGTTCTTTTTATAGATCACAGAATCACAGAATGTCAGGGACTGGAAGGGACCTCCAAAGCTCATCCAGTCCAACCCCCCTACCAGAGCAGGGTCACCTAAACCAGATCACACAGGAACTTGTCCATGCAGGTTTTGGTTATCTCCAAGAGAGGGAGACTCCACAACTCCTCATGGCAGCTTGTTCCAGGATTCTGTCACCTTCACAGTGATAAAAATTCCTCCTCATGTTGACATGAAACTTCCTATGCCTCAACTGGCATAGACTGTTGAAAAATGTACTTATATTTTGTTTGGATGGTATGCTTTTCTGCTTCAGTAGAAAGTAAGTTCTTCAGAATTGAAACTGATTCTTCATAAATGTGTTTTCCTGAACTCTGTATGCCTACATTAATGAGTTCTCTGGTGAACTTGTTTGAGGAGTGGAAAAAAGAAACATCCACAACACCACCCCAACATACCACTAAGAGAAGATGTAACAGTAAATCTAATGCCTATGAAAATTAATCTTTTAGGGGTTAGCAGATGGCTAGGTATTTAAATTTTTCTCCTTATATATGCTGGCTTGGAATACATTTTCATACTTGAAGACAAAGGGAATAGATTTCATTCTTTCAAAGTTCAGTCTGGTTATAATAAGTGGAGATTTTCCTCTAAATCACTCACTTTGTTCCTCTTTGACAAAGAATTGAAGAGGTGAAAGTGAAGGTGTAAATAAAGTAATGCCAGTGTGAAAGCTGATAAGGAATGTCATCAGCTGAGAGTGCACTGTGGCTTCTTCCTATTGCTAGAGAGTAGGTCTCAAAGAGAAATAGAAAAACTGTAAATCAGAGTTCCTTCTTCAAGACAAAAGAACCTGCATTGTAGGGCTTCTTGGAAGACTCCACTAAAGGAGGTAAAAGCAGGTGGAAGGGCAAGAATCAGTGGGTATAAGATTTTCACATTCAGTTTTGCAAATTACTGAAGCCAACTGAGGCCAACTAACTAGGCTGTTTGGTTGTTTTTTAGTCAGGTGGTCCTTTATTTGGTGCTAGGACCATAGAAACTTGTAAATTAATTAAGTCTTTTTTCATTTGTTTCACCTTGTTAATTTTCTGACCTCAAACATCGACTCTGAGAAAAGCAACTACATATTTTTGAGGTCAGTAACAGTGAATGCAGTTTCCAGCTGTGGTCCATTTACTACTGTTTCTCTCCGAAGACTTTCAAAAAACCTTTGATACCGTTCCCCACAAAATTCTTGTAGACATGCCTTGGCTGAGCACCGCTTTGTGGAAAAAGTGCTGCTGGACAGAAGGGCCCAGAGCGTGGTGGTCAGTGGAGTTCAGTCCAGCTGGTGGCAGCCAGGCACTGATGGTGTTCCCCAGGGGTCTGTGTGGGGACCACTGCTGTTTAACATCTTTATTGACAACCTTCATTCAGGCGCAGAGAGTGGCAGCAGTGAGTGTGCAGGTGACACCATGTTAGGTGGCAGTGTTGATTTGAATGAGGGCAAAGAGCCTCTTCAGAGGGACTTGAGTAGGCTAGACTAATGGGCCACCATTAATGGGATGAGTTTCAACAAGGCCAAGTGCCAAGTCCTACACTTTCGGCACAACAACCCTGAGCAATGCTACAGGCTTGGGGCAATGTCGCTGGAGAGCTGCTGGCAGAAAGGGACCTGGGGCCTGTAATAGACAGGAGCTGAATGTGAGACACCAGTGTGCCCAGGCAGCCAAGAAGGCCAATGGCATTCTGGTTTGGATTAAAAATGCTGGGGCCAGCAGGAGCAGGGAGGGGACTGTGCCCTTGGACCCAGCTCTGGTGAGGCCACACCTCCAGTGTTGTGTTCAGCTTTGGGCACTGCAATACAAGAGAGATGTGGAGGTGCTGGAGCGGGTCCAGAGGAGGGCAACAAAACTGGGGAAGGGCCTGGAGAGTAAATCTGATGAGCAACTGAGGGAGCTGGGGATGGTTTGGGTGTGGTGCTTGGGGTTATGGTCTAACGTGAATCTTGTAGAGTAGGGTTGAGATTTGGCTTGGTGACCCTGAGGAGCTGCGCCAACCTGTGTGATTCTGTGAAAGCATGTGAAGGTTTTCACATGCTGTGGATTCTTCCTTGTTTCCTGTAGCTAACTTGTCCTTGTAGGTAACAGCTGTCAAATACCTCACTAGCAGCATTTCCTTATTAACTTCCTCACAAATGTTAGGATGCTGATGGAGAAGGAGGCTCTTGACAAGCTGGCCAAACCATGCGCCATCAGAAGAGCTGGGAATCCCTGACATGGTACACTTGGAAAAGTACTCTGTATCTTCCTTGGCAGTGGTACTTTACAGGTGTTAGAAAGTAAAGTGGATCAGAGACTTACCTCCCCCTCAAGACTTTTAATTCCAGCTTTAGACTAACAAAGTCTGACTTCATAGAACCATGGAAGGGAAGAAACAACTACACCGAATGAAAAAAACCCAAACATTTGAAAAGGCAACCCGCCATAACTGGTGCAGGCACAAAAAATTAGATACAGGAACGATGTTTTAAGTGTAGGGATCTAGTTGTGAGCCAGTAACAGATTAGGTACCTCAAAGCAGTGAGTGCTGTCCGTGTGACGTTAGGGATGTCCTCACCTGAAGTCCAGCACTGAGGTTTCCTGGCTTGTCTTTTGTCTGACCAGCTCTGATGCCAGTGCCCTGAAGCGATAACCATCAGCCTGTTAATTCCAGCTAACCATTCTTTTGTGCCAGTTTCTTTGGGGTTTGGAACTACTGTGCTTTAATAGTAAGCAAAAACATAAACCCCTTGCCTCTCTGGCTTTCCCTTCTATGCCCAAACCTTGGTCCCTATTTTCAGTCTGTCAGCTGTTAGGAATTTCAGGTAAGAAAATGCTCACATGTAATTATACATAGGCATAGGAGGGGAGAGTTCTACAACTGTCACTGTTCTGAAACTTGCCCTCGGAGAGAGCATATTTACAGCTGCTATGTTAAAATGTAGTGGTAGCAGAAAAAATGATTGTGTAAGGAGTCACCTTCTTGCTAAAGTAAAAAATATGAAAGGGGATACTAACAGCTTTTTAAGATCTCATAGTCTGTAGTTGTATAATCAGACTCCTTCTGCAGTGCAGTATGGAGCAAATCCACTGAGCGTGAAGCACCTTATTCATGTGTTCTTGGACTATGAAGTTTCTGTTTGTTCAGTTCCCCATTCATCATCTCACTAGAGAAGTCCCTGGTGGTTTTCCACCATGAAGATGTTCATCACTGCAACTTCATCAAGTCAACATGCAATTTCTGCCCAAAAGTTGGAAAAAAACTCAGTAGTCTTCACTGCCCTTTTATTTCTAATGCTTAAAGTAATGGTAAAACTTCTTGGTTCTCCAAGAGTGGAGACCATTCCTTTTTTATTGATGTAAGTAGCTAAGGAATGCCCTTGAAGTTTTGAGGCAGTGATTCTAAGGCCCTGTGCAGGATACCAAAACAGGTAAGACACAGGCGGAGTCTTCTCTGGTTAGACACTCCTTGCTTATGTTAAAAATGGATTTGGAAAGCTAAGTTTTGTACTATTTATTTCTGAGTTTGACTTGCTTCTGGTTTTCAGCCATAGAAACCCCCCTATGTGTAGTCATTTCCTACACAAATAATTGAGATGGGGTGTCACTTCCAGCATGTAGTTTCCCAGCACTATGTATATACTTAACTGTGAGAATGCAGAACTGTATTTGTTGGTTTAGGGGCTTAAGAGACTGTTTTGCAGGACCAAACCTACAAAGTTACCTGATAAGAAACACTCACTTGCTGCTGTAGTAATTTCCCTAACTCTGCATGAAGTGCATTGTTTGATTGTGTTGGGTGTTACTGAAGATGAAGTGTTACAGCAGGATTTTACAGCAGGTTGATGGTGCTGGGGAAAACTGTCCATCTTAAAGCACTTCTTAATTCCTGCTCTGGCTCATTTATGTAACAAGCTTTAAGAAGTTTTACTTAGTTTGAAACACCACGTAGAAGTTAGAAGTGTTGGTCAGAGGTTTGTAATGCCAGAAGGGGTTTGTTGCACCAGGCTAAAATGGATAGCTTGGGAAGTTTGTTCCCTCTTTATCAGCTGTCCATGTTAGTACATTTCAGAAATGATTCTAGAATGCTACCCTCAGTGAGTGTCACAGCTACTGTGATTCTTGTAGTAACCGATATTGTCTGCACTCCTTTTTCCACAAGGGTTTTTAGAAACAGATACGGTATTACCTCTGGGGGTTAGTAAAAATGTATTGCCTGTAACTTGAAATTCACAAGAGAGCCTGAGTAACATGCTCATGTTTGGCATTCTTGGAAGGTCTTCTTGTTGTTTTTCACTGAGTTCCTTAATGCTCATTAACTACAGTATTTTTCACTCTGTTTTGTGGCTAACTGTCCACTGAGGGGAAGGAAAGATAAATCTCAGGACTATAACTACGCAATTTTGGTTGGTCACCTTGTTTGCTTGGAAGCTCTTCTGAGAGCTGCTTATTCTTCACACTGTAATTTCTTATGCCTGGAACAGTTTAACATGAGAGGGGAACTGATATATGTTGTCAGGAGCTTAGAATTGGTGATGGCTCCTGTAGGTCTTTTTCTGTAGGTCTTAAAACTGTTACTTGTAACAAAAGATTGGTAAGTGCCATGAGAATCACCAGCAGTAATGGCAGAAATGGTTAACTTTGGCTAACCAGGAGTTTATGTGAAGTCTGCTAGTCCAAAGGTAGAGAGCAGATATCCCTTCAGACTTTATTGAGGAATTAAAAATGTCTGTTTGCTGTGCAAGATGGAAGGAGAGCAGATTTTATCTAAATGCTTTCTCCACCTGAGAGGTGTGGGGGGTGTGGGGTGAGCTGGGAACAAGGACATGTGCATTTGTCCTCTGATCATACTCAATCTCGAATCTCTTCTAGAGGAGGGCCCCTGAGGTACTAAGCTGTAAGAGCAGCTCTGCTAAGTATGTTATCACCAGAAATAATTATTTTTAAACCATCTGCCCGACTGATGGAAGAAATAGAGCACAGAGATGAAGCCTTCAGTTCTTGTAAATTGTAATAAAATCATAGTGAGATAATGTTCTAAATGAGGAATTTCTTCTTGAGATGATGTTTACAGAATGATATTTGGCATCGTTCCCTGACTGGCAAATGTATTAGCTTTTTTTAAAAAATTCTGTGCAGATAAATGCAACTGAATTCAAAAAACTACTCTGGACTTCTTAGGCAAATGCTACAAGGTGTATCTTAACTCCTGTTTTGTACTTGATAGCTAAGTGCAGGCTCTCAGAGAACCCTCTCTGTTCTACACTCGCGTTTTGGTACGTCAGAGCGTTGTCATCACAAATGCACTGACAGATCTTGGCACTACTTTTCTCGGTTCTTGTTGTGTTGTTTTCCTTTTGTAGATCATTTCAAGTGATCCATTCTGGGTGCCAACCACCGAAGAAGAGTATTTGCACTTTGGGGAGAAGGCAGACTCGGAGAACCAAGCCCGCAAGTACATGAACGCTGTGAGGAAGCGGAAGGGACTGTACGTAGAAGAAAAAATCGTGGAGCACGCTGAGAAGCAAAGAACTCTCAGCAGAAATAAGTAACTGTGCCTGCTTCGCCTTCTCTCCTGACGCAGCTAAGTGCGGGTGTTTTCTATGCAGCAGATTCCAAATTTCATCTGGACCTTGTTCTTTGACACCACTTCTCTTACATGCTATAATGTCTGTGGCTTATTTTGTAGTAAACTTTCTGACCTTTCTGACTTTTATACAAAGAAATCATTTGTTTAAATAAAATACAGACATACGCATTGCAATTGATCTCTATTTTAAACATGTATTGCCCTGTTGAATTTTCTGTCACAGGATTAGAAACTCCTAATTGTATTTGTCTCATCAGAGGTAATTACAGTTGGAGCTGGTTAGCTAGTTTGTGGCAAATGAACTGTGCTCTGAACTTAGCTTAATGCTTTTCAGTCTGTTCTTTATCTTAATTTCTGTAATGTATTTGTTACTCACCAGTACTTACCATAACTGCCGAGGTGCAGATAGAGATAAGTCTGTTAGGCATTTCTAAACTCTCTGTCATTTAAATCAGTAATGTATCTGATTTAAATCAGAGGGCAGAAATAGGATGGAACGTATGGAAGACTGAACACTGCAAACCAAGAGAGGTTTGACCTCTTTCCCTCCTTAGTACACATGTTGTTACTGTCCTAATTTGAGAGCTGCTGTCTCTGAAGCAGGCACAAAGCTACCACTGCCAATCCTGGGTGACTGTTTACAGACTCCTCCAGAGATCTCTGTTTGTTCAGCTCATTGTCTCAAATTCGGCAAAGGGAAATGTCTTGCAGTTTGCAGGTGTCTGCCGTGCAGAAAGCTCCAAAATTATTCAGACCAAGACTTAACAGGGAAAAAAGACCTCACAGGGCATAGATTTTAGTTAAGAAAAATTGGAATCTTGATTTGTAATAGGAAAGGACAGGAATTCTAAGATGTTACGGAAGAGTTAATAGGTGTCCTGGAAGAGCTTCTTATACTTAGTTAAATGGGAAATAAGTCTTTAAATCTTGTGTGAACTGACTTACTGCTCTCTCTTGTCTTTGCTAATTGCAAAGAGCTCTGTTTCAAATAACCATACAAATAGGTTGTCCTTTTTTTTCCAGAATGTTACCAATGCCTTAATTCGTGATTGCACCTACTTGATCTTCCTGAATAAATATTCCATGTGTCGATTAATGCAGCAGGCAGCATTAACTCATCTCAGTTTTACTTCTTACTTGTTTTATACACAGAATGATTTTGGATCCCTAACTTTGTTTTAAAGAGTAGCCATTTCTTTTCCACATCGTTTGCTTTCGTTGTGGAAATGTTTCCTTTTAAGACTGAATTTATGAATTATTCAAGCAAATTAAATATTTCTGCTGTTGCAGAAATGGCTGCTCTTTTTCAAGAGCTGTCTGCTCACAAGCTCTATTAGAGCTTGAACAAACACACTCAGGTAGCTTGGGCACTGCCAGCTGGTACAGTCATGGAAGGCATGGTAATTTACTGCAGCCTGCAAAAACCTGTCCATATACAAATGTTTGTCCTGACATCCTGGCTAATACAGCTACCTTCCTCGTGGACTTCAGGGCAGAGTTAGGGATATCTGGCCTGCAGTCACAAAGGTGCTGGAATGTAGATCCAGAGGTGGACGGGTTGGTCTTTGTTACAACTACCTAATTGTTTAATCTACTGTATTTGAATGAGCAGAAAGCATTAACAAAGATCTTAAAAGCTTTCATGATAGCTTTCATATATTTGGAGTATTTTTGGCTTGCATCTCAAACAGCACAAAGGTGATGATTCAGGTTGTTGCAGCACTCTTATTTGTGAAGAGCAAAAACTTCACTAACTAGCAGAAGAAAAGTCAAGACATTGCTAG